>APFE030823505.1:134882-166597 GCA_000404065.3 Pinus taeda | reverse complement strand
TTGTGGTTGAAAAAGTTCTAAGATCTTTGTCTCCTAGGTTTGAATCTAAAGTTTCTGCAATAGAAGAAAAAGAGAATCTACGAAATCTTACCATGTCACAGCTGCATGGAATTCTGACTGCTTATGAAATGAGGAAAGGAGGACTATCAAACAGGAGGGAAGCTGCATTCAAGGCTTCAGGTAAAGGATATAACTATGAGTTAGGACATATGTCAGAAGAAGAGGAAGAATCAAACTTTGTCAAGAACCTTCAACGAGGTGCTGGAAGATTCAGAGGTAAGTTTCCCTTCAAATGCTTTGCTTGTGGAAGAGTCGGTCACTATGCTGCCAAGTGTCCTCATAAGCTTGACAAACAAAAGGAACCTGTTAGATGGAACAAGAAACAGAACGTAAGTAAGAAAAGCTACTACACTCATGAAGACAGTGATGGACTCTCAAATAGTGATGAAGATGAATGAGGTAATAACTATAGACTTTTAATGGCTTTTGAAGATGATGATTTTATGGATGCTATAGATGAAGAAAGTTTTTATGAAGATATTTCTAAACTCAAAATTTGTTTAGAAGAGAAAAATATGATTATTGATACTTTGCAATTTCAATTGTTTGAAAGTGAAAAACATCATGAAAAGTTAGAATGTGAAATTGTGGAACTTAGAAAAGAGATTGAGAAAACTAAAGCTCTTAATCTTAGATTTGTTAAAGGATTTGAAACATTAGATGAGATTATCAAAGTGCAGCGTTCTCCTCTAATCAAGACAGGTCTGGGATATAATGAAGAAGCAACTCAAGCGCAGAAACCATCCACCTCCAAAAGTTATCTTGATGCAGCAAGGAGGAGTGAGCAAAGACCTAATGGAGATCACCAAGTAAATCAGGGACATTTTTATTCAAGAATGAACAGAGATCACCAAGTAAATCAGGGGAAATCTGCTTCAAGGATAAATAGAAGCTATAATAGACCATAGGTAAATCATTCTCAATTTACATCAAGAATGAATGAAAACTACAATCATTCGGTCCGCGGGGTTGATAATCGCAGTAATTTCTTCAATGGCCAGTGTTTCTCTTGTCACAACTTTGGACACAAAGCAGCTCAGTGTGTTTCCTACAAAACTATCATGACTAGGGAAACTCAAAAACAAAGAAGTATGACTGGGATCATGAAAAGGACCTACAATAACTTTTCTACTCTTGAAAATGAAATAGAATGTTCTATTTGTAATAATTTTGGTCATGAAGATTCTGAATGCAGGAGCAGGTTTCGACAGACAACTCAGAAGGAGCAAGCCTCAAATATCAAAACATAGAGAATGAAAGAACCACAACTAGAAAGATGTGGCATAGCCTTATATGCAGAAGGGCAGGAAAATCAATGGTACATCGACAGTGGATGTTCAAAACATATGACAGGTGATAAAGAAAAACTTCTATCGTATAGTGCCTTGGAGAAGGAGAAGAAGGTCTCATTTGGAAATGACACCCCTGCACTCATAAAAGGTAAAGGTTTTGTTCTTTTAAAAGATAAGGTCAAAGCAGGAAATGTTATATATGTTGATGGCTTAAAGCATAATCTATTGAGTGTCAGTCAGATGTGCGATCAAGGAATAGAGGTAATATTTCGATCAAATGGATGTAGTTGTCATGATCTTGATACAGGAGAAACAATGATCAAAGGTTGGGGCATCTAAGTTTCTCACAAATAAGGAAATCATGCAAATACTAGGCAGTTCTTGGTCTTCCAGACATCATAATTCCAAACAATACAATATGCAAATCATGTCAGTTTTGTAAGAAAACCAGAACTAACTTCCCTGAGAAGGAAGGATCAACTAGTAGACCACTTGAACTTGTCCATACTGATGTATGTGGTCCATCTAGGAAAAGGTCACCTCGGGGAGAGGAATACTTTATATTATTCATTGATGACTATTCAAGGATGGTTTGGATAGGACTTTTGAAGCACAAAGATGAAGCCTTTGAAAAATTCAAATCCTTCAAAGCTTTGGTTGAAAATGAATCAGATCACAAAATCAAATGTCTTAGGTCTGATAAAGGTGGGGAGTTTACCTCAAATGAATTTTTTGATTTTTTGAAGAACATGGAATAAGAATGGAATTCTCTACAGCCAGGACTCCTCAGCAAAATGGAGTAGTGGAAAGGATGAATAGAACGGTTCAACAAATGGCTCGTGCTATGCTTGATGAGTCTGGAACTCCCACAAATTTCTGGGGTGAAAAGCTGAATTTGTTGCAGTTGTTATTCTCAACAAAATAAATGTCCGGGTAAAAAAAACTCAAACCCCTCATGAGCTCTGGTATGGTGAGACTCCTTCGGTAAAATATTTCAAAATTTTTGGAAGCAAATGTTATATCAAAAATACTGATGAACATCTTGGCAAGTTTGAACCTAGAGCAAATGAAGGCATTCTTCTTGGCTACTCTCCCCACAGCAAAGCATATAAGTGTTATAATAAAAGGCTTGGAAAAATTGTTGAAAGTATTGATGTAGTGGTTGATGAAGAAGAAAACACTCCTAGGTAGGTAAGATTTGAAGATTTCGAAGATGATAAGGACTATCCATCAACATCAAATCAGATTTATGATGAAGAAGAAACCCATGAGGATCCTGAAGAACAGATGAGGATAGAAGAAAAGTCTCCATCCAGATACATTCAAAAGAATCATCCAGAAACTCAAATTTTGGGGCAGAAAGAGGTAGGTATACAAACAAGAAGAACAATTGCAGAAGCTTCAAGCTATTTGGCATTACTTTCCTCCAATGAACCACAAAATGTAAGAGAGGCATGTAAAGATGAATGTTGGGTCAAAGAAATGGATGAAGAACTTGAGCAGATTGAAAAGAATAACACTTGGGAGTTGGTTCCTAGACCAAAAGATAAAAATGTCATAGGAACAAAATGGATCTTCAAAAAAAATTTGAATGAAAATGCGGAAGTAATTAGAAACAAGGCCAGACTGGTGTGTAAAGGGTATGCACAACAAGAAGGAATAGACTTTGAAGAAACTTTTTCTCCCGTTGCTAGACTTGAGGCCATCAGAATGTTCCTTGCTCTCTTTAGCTTTCATAAGTTCAAAGTATTTCAAATGGACGTGAATTTAACCTTTCTGAATGGAGACTTGGAAGAAGAAGTGTACATTGAGCAACCAGATGGTTTCATTCCTGGGAATGATCCAAATCTTGTATGCAGACTAAAACAGGCTCTCTATGGTCTTAAATAGGCTCCAAGGGCTTGGTACTACCGTTTGGACAAATATCTTCTTCAACAAGGTTTTTCAAAAGGATCAACAGATAGAAATCTTTATATAAAATTTGAAAATGACAAATTGCTAATACTTGTTGTGTATGTAGATGATATTATCTTTGGTGGAAATGAAGAAGCTATGAGTCAAAGCTTTGCCTTGGTGATGCAGAAAGAATTTGAAATGTCTTTTCTTGGAGAACTGACATATTTTCTTGGATTGCAAATCCAACAAAATGAAGGCGGTATTTTTTTTTTGTCTCAAACCAAGTATCTCAAGTAGATCTTGAAGAAATATGGCATGGAAGATGCAAAACTAGTATGTACCCCTATGGTTACAGGATGCAGCCTCAGTGCAAATGATGAATCAGCAGCAGTGCATCAACCAACCTATAGATCCATGATTGGGAGTCTTCTTTATTTGACAGGTACTTGACCAGACATCATGCATGCAATAGGAATAGTTGGAAGATTTCAGGAAAATCCTAAGGAAACCCATCTTTAGGCAGTAAAGATAATTTTCAAGTATCTTCAAGGAACTCAAAACTATGGCTTATGGTATCCAAGAGATACAGAACTCACTCTTCATGTTTATACAGATGCAGATTGGGCTAGAAGTGTGGATGACAGAAAAAGCACAAGTGGTGGTGCATTCTTTATGGGTTCCAGATTAGTATCCTGGTTCAGCAAGAAACAAAGTTCGATTGCTTTATCTACAGCTGAAGCGGAATATGTGACTGCTGCATCTTGCTGCACTCAACTCCTTTGGATGATGCAAACCTTGCAGGATTTTCAAATCACTTGTATACCACCTATCTCCATTTTATGTGATAATACAAGTGCAATCAGCATTTCAAAGAACCCAGTCATGCATTCAAAGACCAAGCACATACCTATAAAATATCATTTTCTCCGAGAGCAAGTGCTGGAACAAAAGGTCAAGCTGGAATATGTTCCCTCTAAGGAACAAGTTGCTGATATACTCACCAAACCACTGCCCAAGGAAAATTTTGAATACCTCAGACAGAAGCTGGGGGTATTTGATGCATCATCTTACTGTTAAATCTTGTCAGTTTCAGAGAAAAATGGGTGTACGCGTGTTTCCTGAGGAGTATCGTGTATATACGCTGGTTTGTATAGATACAGTCGTGTATACGGAGGCTTGATGGATATCAGAAGGGACAGGCTCTGGTTGAAGATAGTCTGATATGGGTCTAAAGAGACCATCTGACACTAGTTCAGGGGGAGCAAATAAACTTCTAATGATGCATTGTTGGCATTATCTTAGAAGCTTTTGGTTCTATTTCACAACTGTTGTTGATCTCAGGTGGAACAGAGGTAGGGGGAGAACAGAAGGTAATCTTGGTTGCTACTCTGAATGGTGATTGACATATGTTGTTGCTATCAGTTACTTTTGACTTTCATAAGTCTTGCTCTACATATTTCGTCTCTATGTCATGTATCTCTTTTATGGTGTCAAGGTCATGTAACGGCCTATTTTGGTTCCCTACTATGCCTGGGATGAAGATGTAATGTACTTGGTTGTCATACGTAATTTTCTGATGTATCCCCACTTGGTTGGATGAATGATCCCCACATGGTTGGGTGATGGATGTATGTATTGAGTCTTTTGGTGATAGGAAGGACTTTTATGATGTATATGTCATGGTTCTTCTTGAAGAACATCTTTTGCAGATCTTGCCTACAGCCAGGGGGAGCATGGTTAGCAGAGCACGGCAGATATTTCAGCATGAACTCAGGGGGAGCAAAACCCTTTGCCCTTGATGACAAAGGGGGAGAATGAATTTGAGGATCTTGGGGTTGCCATCAAGTCTAAAGGGTGAGATTGTTGGCACTATGGCACTGATCTAGAGCTATGGCACAGGTGTTGTCCTTGATGGCAACTCTCTTTGGTAATAGATCTCGGTTCAGGCTTTCAAAATGAAGGAAAAGACATATACGCAGGTTCATCTAGACTAAGGCGCGTATACACGCGGGTTAGACGTTACAAAGGTGCGTATGCATATACACGCACTTTCACGCAAGAAAAAGCGAGTATATGTTGGAGAACTTACTTTCGGTCCGTGGTAGTTAATCCTTGGTTTTTGAACCTATGGTTTTGGACCATGGTGTCTCGTCAGAAGTGTTGATCCCAAGTATTAGGTCCATGGTATTGATTTATTATGGTTTTGGACCGTGGTATTGTGGAAGGCCTAAGACTATAAAAGAGGAAGGAGATCATTTGGCAAAGGATCATCTGAATGAATTGAATATCTAATATGTGCTAGATCTGAAATATTTGTGATTAGGGTTATGGTGCAGATCTGGATCTGAATGAAGGAGGAACATTAGCGCAAAGAGAAGGATAAGTTCTATTGATGGGTCATAATCTTAAGGCTTGAATGATAGTCTCTTTGTATGATTTTGATCTGTTGTATGTGGTGCATACTTGATCTATAAATCTCATAATATAGGTTAATTAGTGTCTGAATATTTGAAAGAGTGAATTATCCTTTATAGATCTGTATGCAAGTTCAGTGAAGCGAAGGCACGTATACACACAGGTTCAGTGAATGCAAACAATGTATACGCAGGTTGTTCCAAATACAGAAGCGTATGCACGCAGGTTTCAGGTTATTAAAGTTGCGTATATCTATTGAGTTGTGATCTAGCTGCTTCTGTTTATTGCTGCAGGGTTTTGGGTTCAAAATTTGATGTGTAGTTATTGTTACTGTGATTTACAGCTGTCAGAGAAGTGTCTACTTGATTCAGTGCTAATTGGTGAAAAGGAGATTGATTATGATTGATTCATGTTCATGGATCCAGTCTTAGAATTTATGAAATGTGGTCCCCAGAAGAAAGAGAAGGTTGTAGCCTTCTATAGGCCAGCACCTACGTACTAGTATCTTGGCTAGTGCAAGAGCTAAGGGGGTTGTAGCTCCCTTCCAGGATCAGCTGGAGAACGAGAGAGGGTTGTAGCTCTCTGCAAGTTGCAGCCTGTGTATTGGTAAAGGACTTCACCAATACATTGTAAAAGGAAGTTTCTAATTAAAAGAAGATAGAGACGAATTGCAACAGGTGGTTTTCACCCACAGTGGGTTTCCACCTTACATCTTGTGTTCTTGTGTGTGATTGTATTCAACTGTGATTTATGGTTTCTGGTTGTTGTTTATTTGATTCTAATACACAGATTAATGATCAACATCTATAAGATAAATTAAATTATTAGTCTACATTGCATACGTGGGTTTCCTTCTCTGTAGTTGCATATATACGCGGTTTTATCTAACTAAAGTAGCGTATATGATCTGGATTTGAAAAAGAAATAAGTGACTTGATAATATTGATTCACCCCCCTTCTCAGTATTATTTCCAACAAAAGGTTCGAAATGGTTATATACATAATCTCATTTGAACCATTTATAAATATATAAGAAGAATAGTTTTATAATTACTATTGGTGTATAAGAAATATGACTTCAATACCATCAACAGAGCTCTATTGCCCACAGTTGTCCATAACCTTTACAAACTTGTTTATTTCACCCTTGGAACCATAATCCTTTGTGTATGTCTAGGAAAGTGTTGTTTAGTGTAAGAATGGAGGCCATTATGCTGTCTTGGTAACTAGATGAACCACAATGCCATTCACTAGGAAGGAGTGAAAGGTGGGCAGGCCAGCTCGTGATGAGACCTCCTCTTCCAAGGACTTTTTATTTTTCTGATGTGCCTATTGGATCATATCCTTGGTGTGGTGGCCATAGTGGAAATGCCACTTCACTTTCTTCCTTATGATCATGGTAGGTTGGCTCTTGATGATACCCTCTATCCTTCATCTAAAAAATCATGTTAGCAATCATATAAACATTTTTCTTTTTCTTATTTTTTTCTTTTATATAGCACTTTTCTTATTTATATACAGAGGGTGGTTCAACACTCCTTAAGAGTAGGGATGGTGGAAGAATTCTTAACATCTCAATAGAGAAAAA
Organism: Pinus taeda; assembly: GCA_000404065.3. Taxonomy (NCBI): domain Eukaryota; kingdom Viridiplantae; phylum Streptophyta; class Pinopsida; order Pinales; family Pinaceae; genus Pinus; species Pinus taeda. The sequence continues at coordinate 159,346 of APFE030823505.1, read as the reverse complement.
TATACCTTTATTCTTATTCAATAATAAAAATCAAAGAGAGTTATGGGGATTTAGGAAGGACCATGATGATAGAAATAATCAATCGTATTGGTATTAGTAAAATAATGACGACAAGGTGATCAATAGCTGTGTCCTTTCCTCTTTCCTCTTATCAATTCGAAGCAATTTCTTCTAAAGATAATGATTTTTATGTAATTTGCTGATTTCAATATCCTCTAGCTTTTGTATTCATTGCATAAATGTATAGTTGTGCTTTAAATGACCATGACTCACAAAAATTATCTAAATGGTAAAACACACAAAAAATAAGAAAATGCATTCTAAAAATGTTGTTCTTAAGATAGAACAACTATTGTACACAAAAACTGCAAGCAAAAGGAAAAACATGTTCGGAACTGATGTTCACTGAGAGCAACTGTCCCTTAATTGGAACAACAGAGAAAACAAGCGCAAACAAAGAATGTGAAAATGTTGTTCCTTTGAAAAGGAACAACTAAAAAATGAAAGTGTTGTTCCTTTAAAAAGGAACAACAAAATGGTGGAAATGTTGTTCCTTCAAAAAGGAACAACAAAATGCAAAAGCATTGTTCCTTCAAAAAATAACAAAGCAGTGAAAATGTTGTTCATTTTGAAAGGAACAGCGAAATGCAAAAGTGTTGTTCCTTCAAAAAGGAACAGCATAACAGTGAAAATGCTATTCCATCCAAAAGGAACAACAAAATGCAAAAGTTGTAGAAATGCAGAAATATTTGCAGAAAGTAATTTACACAAACAAAACAAAAGAATTATGTACAGAATTTAAAAGAAATCAAATCATGTAATGAACCAAAGGCGAGGAAGAGTTCTCTTCCTCAAGCAGAATCTGCATGTCGGAGTCTTCCCAGAATTGCTGGTAGAAGGATTCACGAGTAAGTGGTTTGCGGTACAATTGAACTCGGTGGCCGTTTACCTTAAAGGTATGCCCAGATCCATCAATCGTGGTTAAAGTAATGGTGCCATTATCATGTACCTTTTGGATTTCGTATGGTCCTAGCCAGTAGGTCTAAAGTTTCCCCAGAAAATCCTGAAACCTAGAATCGTATAGGAGTGCCCAATCTCCTTCATGGAAAACTTTCTTTTTGATGAGGGTGTCATGCCATTTGGCTCTTTGTTCTTGGATTAAGGTGGTATGTTGAAGAGCGAAGAGCTTGATTTCATCCAGCTCGTTGATCTGCTGTAGTCTATTAATCTGGGCCTCATTTAAATCTAGACAAACTTCTTGTGCTGTTCTCAAGGTTTCTATTTCGAATTCTATCGGAAAAATGGGTTCCTTTCCAAATACTAGCTGATATGGTGAATAACCAGTAGTGCTTCTCCATGTTGTTTTGTATGTCCACAAGGCTTTCGGCAATCTTGTAGCCCAATCGCATCTCTGTGATGCAATAGTTTTTGTCAGTATTGCTTCTATTACTTTGTTCGTGCTCTCTACTTGGCAGTAATTTTATTACCAGCAAATTGTGGTCCTCCATCTGTGATTATATCTCTTGGGATGCCATATCGCAAAAATATCTCGAATAGGAAATGAATGACAGAATCCTCTGTAGCTCTTAGTAGTGCCTTTTCTTCAACCCATTTGGTCACATATTCTATTGCTACCAAAATATATGTTTTCTGTTTTGATGATGGGTTGATTAGGCCAACAAAGTCGAGTCCCCCACGCTCAAATGGTTCCATGACTAGCTAAGGGTTTAGAGGCATTTCGTTGGACTGTCCAGGGCGTCCTTCTCTTTGGAAACTGTCACATGCTTGAACAAATTTCTTTGCATCTTTGAAGATTGTGGGCCAATAATACCCTTTTTGTAGAACTTTATGACCATTTCTTCGATCTGCAAAATGTCCACCACACGGTCCATCATGACAAGATTTCAGAATGTGAAAAATTTCATCTTCACGAACGCATCTTCTAATGTGCATATCTTCTCCTGTATGAAATAGGTAACCCCTAATCCAAGAAAATCGAGTACTACGCTAGATGATCTACTTTCGTTCATTGGGAGTCAGATGTTTTGGTAATTTGCCTATTACTAAATAATTTCTAACATCAGCATACCAGGGTGTTTTGATAGTGACAGCGAACAAATTTTCATCTAGAAATTGATCTTCAACTACTGTTGTGTCCACTGGTTTTGGCATTCGTGAGAGAAAGCCAGCTACAGGATTTTCTTTCCCAAGTTAGTATTTTATTGTGATGTCGAATTCCTGCAATAAAATCATCCATCTTGTTACTCTACCATTTGTAATTAGTTTATTTGCTAAATATTTTATGGCAGAGTGATCTATATATAAAACAATAGGATATCCAGTGATGTAATGCCTAAATTTATTTACAGCATGTATTACAGCTAAAAATTCTTTTTCAGTAACAGTATAGTTTAACTCAGTAGGAGAAAAATTCTTGCTAATATAATAGATTGCATATGGTTTTTTGTCTTCTTCTTGCCCAAGGACTGCTCCAATAGTTGTGTCTGAAGCATCTGATGAAATTTGAAATGGCAGGTCCCAATTTGGACCTCTGAGTACTGGGTCTATTGACACAAGCTTTTTCAAATCCTGAAAAGCATGGTCACATTTATCTATCCAAACAAAGTCAACATTCCCTATTAGTGCGTATAAAGGTGCAACAATTTGAGAAAAATGTTCTATAAATCTCCTATAATAACTAGAAAATCTAATAAAACTGCGTACCTCTGTCTGTGTGGTAGGAGTGGGTATTAACAAAATTATTTGAATTTTGGCCGGATCTACATGTATTCCAGCTACTGAGATATAATGACCTAGGATAAGTCCTTCAGTCATCATCGTATAGGATTTTTCATGGCTCAGGCAAAGCCTGGTAGCAATACATCGCTGCAGCAGCTTTTCCAATGTGTCTAGTGCTAGGTCGAAATCATCTTCGTATGGTGTGAAATCATCCATGTATACTTCGAGCCCTTCATTTACTAAATCTGAAAAGATGCTAAGGATAGCCCTTTGAAATGTGGCAGGGGCATTGCATAGGCCAAAGGGTAAAACTTTGTAGGAAAATGTTCCCCAAGGACACGTAAAAGTAGTTTTGTCATGGTCTTCAGGGGAAATCTGAATCTGATTTTATCCACTAAAGCCATCCAAGAAGGAAAAGAATTTCTTTCCTACTAATGTATCTAATACTTGGTCAACGAATGCAAGGGGAAAGTGGTCTTTATGGGTTGCTTTATTTAATTTTCTATAATATACACAAATCCTTCACTTTCCATTCTTCTTTGACACCACTACAATTGGAGAGACCCATTTGCTATCGAAGATGGGATGAATAAAGTTTACATCTAAAAGTTTTTGTAGTTCAGCTTTCACAATATCTTTTAGATGAGGGTTAAGTCTTCTTTGGGGTTGGCGAACAGGTCTTCCATCCTTTTCTGTATAAATGTGGTGTGTACATAACTGGGGATTGATTCCCTTCATGTTCTGATAATCCCATACAAATTCTTCCTTGTATTTTCTCAGTAGTTGGATCAGCTTCTCTTCTTGTTTAGGAGTCAGGTTATTATTGATGTTTAAAGTTTTTCCTGGCTCAATCTCTATAGTTTCGCTATTTGAAACAGAGGTAGTAGGTATTTTTTTATCATGAGTGTCTTTGAGAGGATATTCTTCTAATTCATTATCAAATGCTGCCTCTATCATGTGACATTGTACATGGGATCTGGATTCAGCTTGGTTAATGAAGTTGTTAATAACATCATCCTCTATTTGATCTTTGAAATCGAGGGCATCTTCTATAGTTAATGGGGATCTAATATTTTCAGTAAGTTATGATACAGGATGTTTGTTAGTTTTTATTATTGTTACACTTGGCTGGGCTGGAGGGTATAGGGCTAAATTCTTGATATTACTCCCTCTAGTTATGGTCATACTGCCTTGTCGGCAGCGAATGTAAGCATAAGCGGTTGCAAGCCAAGGTCTGTCTAAAATTAACAGATGTCCATCAAGTTGGCTTTTGGGGTTTAATATCAGAAAGTCAACAGGATATTCCCAAGAATCATCTGATACCATGACAACATGCAATGTGCCTTTTGGCATAACCACTGATCGATCAATCAGTTCTAATAAAGTGGAAGTTGGTTCTACTAATGTAATGCCCAATTTTTGAAAAGTGGTGATTGTTAAGATATTAGTTTCAACCCCTAAATCAACTAAAGCATTTGAAAAGATTTGTCCATTGATTTTCATTATCACTATTGGATTTCTTGGGTCTTCATATTTGACAGGTGCTTCTCTTCCTGATAACAGGTTAGATAAGGTGCCAACTACTTGGACTGATGGGTTATTTGTTATTCTCCTCGGTTTTTTATACATAACTCTTTGATGGTTTTTGCATATATTGGGATATCTTGGATAGCTTAGAGGAGTGGGATTTTTATGTACAAATTCTTAAGTTCTCCCAGAATATCAAAGTTGGGATGTTCTATAGGGTGTGGTGTAATTAATCGTTCTAGGAATGGAGGAGAAGATGTGTTTGCTTTGTCATGAGTCTATTTTCTGACCACATCTTCTTCTTGTAATGGTTGTTCTACAGGTAACTGATTTTCAACTTGAACATTTTTATCTCCCCAAGTCTCTATAATGCACCCAGACCTTAATTGAAGGTTGTTGCACTCCCTTAGATCAGTTCCTAGCTCTGGTGTTTCAATTATTTGAACAGATTGGACTGGTTCGCTATTTGGGTTCGGGTTGGGTTGGTCTGGGAGTTGTAGTCTTAAATTGGACTAGGGATTTTGTTGTAGTGATGGAAGTGTAGTTTGCGGGAGTGGAATGGTTCCTACTAGCTGATTCATCGGTCTTTTCCAGTTTGTTTGCCAGGCTTGATTCTGCGAAGTGGGAGGGGGCCATTGTGCTGGATATGCATTGTTTTACCAATATGGTGGGGCGTAGGGAAAATTTGGCCAATTAGATTGGCTTGCTTGATTCAGCCATGCTGATGATGAAGAAAATGGTTATTGTGACCAATTTGAGAAGGGAGGTTGATTTTTCCACAGTGTATTATATTGTTGATAATGATATTGTGGAGCCTAGAAAGAAGAAGCTGGATGGGGGAACATACCTGATTGTCGTGGCTTCCATTGATGGTGTTGATTAAGTAGGTACACCAATTCTGGTTCTTCTTCCACTTCTTTGTATACTGCTTTCAAACCAAGAAGTGAGGGACACCTTTCTGTAGAGTGGTCTTTTGTACAAATGGCGCAAACTTGAACTACATCTAATGGGCACTCTTTGTGGCAATGTTTTTTTCTACATCTAGGACAGAAGATTGCCAGAGTTTGTTCTACCTCTGCTTATTTATGTTTGGCTTGCATAATATCAAGCTGCGTTGTTAGAGTTCCCAATATATAAGTTTTGAAATTTTCTAATAAATTTCCAATTTCCGTGCGATTTACTCCCTCTCCAGAGATCTTATTGTCCCTTGTAAACCTATCATGTTCCACTAGTCTTAGGCTTGTACTTCCTCATGAGCTCCTGATAAATAAATCAATGATGTTAGCAAAATTTTCTTGATAGATGTCTCTTTTTCCCATAATATTCAGTGTTTCAATCCATTGTTCCTTCATACCTTTAATTAATGTTGTTTTTAATACGTTATCAAGGGTAATGATGCATAAGGAGATATTTGAAGATTATACTGAAAAAGTTCAACATATTCTTCTAGTGTTTCATTAGGTCTAGCTACCATCTGAAATATTTCATCTTTTAACTCTCTGGATCTACAATAATCTTGATATTTCTTGAGGAAATCTCTTTTCATCTATTCCCAGTCATTTATAACACCTCCACCCAACCCCATAAACCATCATAAAGTAGCTTCTTTTAATGTAGAGGGAAATAGTTTTAGCTTTTGGGGGTCAGTGGTATAGTCATATGCTCTGAACAACACATCGAATTCAAACAAAAATGCATTTGGATCTTCTGATGTTAGGCCATGAAATGTAGGGATGTGCTGGAGAGGAATTGCCTTCATAGGTGCATTGACTGTAGTATCTACAATGGGATATTGCAGTGTGGGGGTTTGGGTGTTTGGTTGGTTTTGAGCCATCTGGTCAAATATGTGCCAATAACCTTCCGGGACTTCTAGGATGGTATTCTTAGGTTGGTTAAATGGAGCAGGGATGGCCTTAACAACACTTCCTTTGTCTGGGATGATGAGAGTTCCTAATGTCTGGGGGGATTTTAGCTTTTGATTTTATTTAACTTCGTTATGAATGATTTTCTAGCACTCGCCTTATCTAGGCTACTTAATGGTTGAATTACTTCAGGAGGAGATCTTGGTTCTTCAGTTTCCCCTGTTTCTCCTCTCCCTTCACAGAGATTACTAAGGTTCCCTTCTTGCAATGATTTTGGGCTAGAATTCTCAATTTCTTGAAAATCTTGCTCCTTAATTTGGTTGTGAAACTCAGCAAAGGCTACAGATGGTGATCCTGTGGCCTCAAGGGAACTAGTAGGTTGTCTAGAAGTGACTTTTCTAGGTCCTACTGAAGGCTGAGATTCTACTTTTTTAAGGATTTCATCTATAAAGGTTGATCGACCAAGGGTCACCAACCCCTTAACTTTATCAGGCTTGGGTATTGGTTTAAGATTCTTTTCAGGCTTTTTCTACTTAGTCATGCACACAAATCAAATGTTGATTTCTACCCAAAACAACAAAAAATCTACAGGCAAGCACACAAGGGAGCAAGGTTGTTACATGCTCCGTACGTAGGTTCTTACCTTCCATTTTTAAAACCCAATTCTCTCCTAGCAAGTACTTACACTACTCTGGAAAGAAATAAATGGCTACACTCATCCCCGGCAACAACGCCAAAATGTCAAGCAGTAAAAAGGGTCTTTTTCACCTCTATTTACCCTACATTAGTTATCAATCCAGGTACGATTTGTTATCTCAAAGAGTGTACTCAGTTTGAGATGGTCATTTGTCAAAGTAATGCTAGTAGTATAGTGCTTCTACAAAAGTAACTAAATGCTGGAAACAAATTTCTAAATGTAATGGCAGGAACTGGAAATGCTTGTAACTAAATCATTCATTTAAGGAACTATGGCACTTCATTAGTCAAGGGTGTAGTAATAATAAATCTTACCTTTGTAAACTGATGTAATTGAGAAGCAATCAAGGAAAAGATCATCAATTTTGGTACTGGACAATAATAGTCAACGTTCACTACAATTTCAGATTGTTTTTTGCACACCAAAGGAATGACTTAAAACATTAATTAAAATAACATAAAAAGGAACAACAACTAATATATTTAACAAGATTGAAAAACAAATCTTTAATCTATAGAAATGAATGAAGCAGTAAGTGTAATCTATAGGAATTAAGCAACAATCTTTATCTCATAAATGATTTAAACAGTAAACGGAAATGGAACAGCAAACTGAAGTGGAGTATGAAGTATTGAACAACAACCTAAATCAAATGTAAATGCACAACAACTAAATCGAATATTACACACAACACTTCTATATTGAAGGAAACAGTAATCTGAGTTTCGGCATAACAATTATGAATCATGGTTATGAAAAAACAGCGATTGCGGTCATGATGGAACAACAATCCCAACAAATAGAAATAACGCTTAGAGGTGAACCGTAGATAAATAGACAATAATACCATTTTATAAATACACAGCACTGTTACTCTATAACCGAACAGTAATGACAATCTGGAAGGAACAAAAATGTTATACAATAATATCAATCTATAAAGGAATGGCAATACGATACAAATTCAGAGTGAACATCATAACATTCCAGTTGCTGAGGATAACTTTACTATTCAAATATGAATGAAATATAACATAGCCAATATATGAAATAATAAGGAACAGTAGATTACTGAACAACGCAAATACAAGAAATCAAACCACACACGACTTGGAATCGAGAAATAACAGTACAGGAAGCAAGTGATCCACCAGGGCCAGGGCCTTAGCCTCTAGGGACGCACTGTTGCGATTACTCTAGAATCAAAGATGAAACAACAACAGAGTTTATGTATTAAGCATCAAAACAGAGTTACACTAATCACTCTTTAAAAAGAGTCAATGATCAATGTTTAAGTTACAATAGTGAATTTCATAAAACAACAATAGTTCCTCCACTTAGGCTAGCAACGTTGTCCCCTTTTTATAACAGCCAAGCGAAAATATCAAAGATACAGATAAGCTTTAAGGCAGCGATCCCTTAGGATCAAAGGATCCTGAGGGATTCGCCATATTTTTATCTCTTGGTTATCTTCTCATTCTCTTGCACTGATTTGGTATCTCTTCTTCCTTTTCCTGGCTTATACACGCCAATCTAGATTGCCTCGTTTGGATGCAGTTCCCTGTCAAAGGGACAATAGTTAATTTCATCTTGTCTTTTCCTTTGGAATGGAAACCTTCCTTTTTCTTCTTTTTCTGCATGGGAAAAGGTAATTATTAGTCCTTTTACATTGCTCATAAATATTCTAAACTTTATCATGATATTTCATCATATGCCCATTTCATAATGTAAAGGAGTTATGAATTTAAGGAAAAGATGACAAAATAAGTGGTAATTACATACCTTCTCTAATGCTCAATACACACCAGGAACAAAGCCTAGAGAAAGAAGAAATGAATCTGACCATATCTTGTAGTGCATTGGTCAGAGTAACCACTCCTAAAACTATTAATATAGAAGGACATATCAAGAAGAAAAAGGTAATAGTTTTGATTAATTCAGCCAATACCCATAGTCTTACTCATTTTAATATAGCAAAGGAATTGAATTGCTTCCTATATCCAACACTAGAGTGTCAAGAGATGGTTGCAAATGGAAGAATCATAAATTTCTCTGGAAAGTGGCATAATATCAAGCTATCCATGGGAGAGTATGCATTGAATATTCCAATGCTTTCCATTCCAATGAGTGGTGTTGATGTTGTACTAGGATTCCAATGGCTACCTAGGATTCCAATGGCTACAATCTTTGGGTACAATAGCTTTTAATTTTAAAGAAATTTTCTTGAAACTTTTTTCAGAAGGAAAGGAAGTTGAATTAAGGGGTATCACAGGGAAACCGGGAAAGATAATCAACTCTAAAGGCATGACAAAGCTTCTAAAGAAAGAACAACATGGTGTAATTGCACAATTATGTTTGATAGAGGTTCCCATGTTGAAAACATATATTTCTACAGATCTCTAAAAAGTCTTCGACAATCATTCCAAGGTATTTGAGACTCCTAAAGGCCTCCCACCTATTCATGATCATGACCATTCTATTCATTTAATTCCAGGAAGTGTTCCTCCAAACATCAAGCCTTATAGATGTCCATATGCCCAAAAGAGTGAAATTGAATGTATGGTTGTAGAAATGCTAGAGGCTGGTATAATTAAACCTAGTCAAAGTTCTTTCTCTACTCTAGTAGGATTGGTATACAAGAACGATGGATCATGGCGCATATGTCTATATTATAGCGAGCTCAACAAGCTCACTATTACAGATAAATTTCCCATTCCTATAATTGATGAATTATTGGATGAATTGCATGGATCAATTTACTTCACCAAGTTGGACCTTCATTCAGAATATCATCAAATCAGAATGAAGATTGAATACATTTTGAAACAACATTTAGAACTCATGAGGGTCATTATGAATTTTTTGTCATGTATTTTGGCCTTACCAATACACCTTCTACATTTCAAGGTTTGATGAATTCCATTTTCAAAGCCTTCCTTAGAAAATTTGTGTTAGTATTTTTTGATGATATACTAATCTATGGCAAGTCTTAGAAGGATCATATTCAACATGTTTATAGAGTGTGCAAACTATTGGAGGAGAAATAATTATATGCAAAAACCTCCAAATATTTCTTTGGAGTACAAGAGGTGGAATATTTGGGTCATGTTGTATCTCATGAAGGTTTTAAGGTAGACCCTAGCAAAATTAAAGCCATTAATGAATGGAAACTTTCCACATCCATAAAGCATATGCGAGGATTTCTTGGTTTGACAAGGTATTATCACAAGTTTGTTAAGCATTATGGGAGAATAGAAGCACCTCTAACAACATTACTCACGAAAGATGCATTTTCTTGGACTCCATAAGCAACGAAATACTTTGAACATCTTAAAGAGGCAATGTTCCAAGGAACGGACTTAGCTACACTAGAGTTCACAAAAGCATTGATTGTGGAATGTGATGCCTCAAGAAATGGAATTGGTGTTGTTTTAATGCACGAAGAAAGACTCATTGCTTTTGAAAGTTGTCCAATCAAAGGCAAGTATTTACACAAAGCTATTTATGAGAAGGAAATGTTGGAAATACTACATGCACTTAAGAAATGGAAACCTTACCTAATGGGAAGACACTTCAAGGTAAAAAAAGATCATGATAGTCTTAAACACTTTTTAGAACAAAGATTATCTTCAGAAGAACAACAAAAATGGGTCACAAATATGTTGGGTTATGACTCTGAAATCATCTACAAAAAAAGGAAGAAAAAAGTTGTTGCATATTCACTCTCAAGAAAGGATGAGGATGTGGAAGCATTTCTTTGTGCCATTTCCATTATCCAACTAGATTGTATAAACAAAGCAAGAGATGAATGGAAGAATAAGGAAGAATTGTTGTCACTCATTCAAAAGTTACAACAAGGCCCCAATACATCTGATACATTTAGATGGAAAAAGGATTCATTATGGTACAAATATCTCTTATATCTCTGTAAGAATTCGCAACTGAAACAAAATATTCTTATGGAATTGTACACCTCTCCCTTAGGAGGGAACTTAGGAATTTTAAAACTTACCACAGGGTTAAGAAGGATTTTTTTTAGATGGCCTTAAATCTAATATTCAAAAGTTTGTGGCAAAATGTTTAGTTTTTCCAAGAAAATAAAGTTTGAACAATTAAGACCCCAGGTCTATTACAACCATTATCCATTCCAATTCAATGTTGGGAGGAGGTTTCAATGGATTTTATCACAAGTTTACCGAAGTCTGAAGGAAAGAGTGTCATGATGGTGGTAGTTGATACACTTAACAAGTATGCACACTTTTGTGCATTATCTCATCCCTTTAAATCCAGTAAAGTTGCTACTGCATTTATGGAAACAATTCAAAAGATACATGGAAACCCAAAGATTATTCTAAGCAATAGAGATCCTATTTCACTAAAAAATTTTGGACAAAATTATTTTCTTATTTAGGTACTTAGTTAGCTCATATATCATTGTATCATCCTCAATATGATGGGAAAACTAAGATAGTGAACAAATGTTTAGATGGTTATCTCTGTTGGTTTGTATCTGATAAATAGAGATAATGGGTCAAATGGTTGCCTCTGGCTGAATGGTGGTATAACACTTCCTTCCATACTGCAACAAAATTGACCCCATTTATGGAACTTTATGGATATCATCCACTGTCCATCACATCAAGCATCAACAACAATTTTTGCAACTCTTGAAGGATAACCTCACTTGGACACATAATAGAATCAAACAGTAGTCAGATCAACATCGTAGTTAAAGAAGTTATGATGTAGGTGACTGGGTATTTCTATGGCTACAATCATACAAACAGATGTCCCCCAAGCAAGCTAAGAAGGATAATAAATGATCACCAAATTATTATGGTCTGTATGTATGGAAAAATATTGATACTATAGCATGCAAATTAGAGCTTCCTACAACTTCCCGAGTGCACCCAATTTTCCATGTTTCATGCTTAAAGAAGGTTATAGGTGACATGCTCCTAGTTCAAACAATATTGCCAAAACTTGATGAGGAAGGAAAAATCATATTGGAACCAGAAATAGTCACATAAACAAGAACTTAATAGCTACGAAATCGATCAATTTTAGAGTATCTCATCAAGCAAGAACTTACCAACTAAAGATTCCACATGGGAGGATGAGAATTTTATACAGAAGCAGCTAGAACTAATCAAGCATTGAGGACAACACTTTTATGAAGGAGAGGTGCATGTTAGGCCCCTATAATACTAGTGTATTCGCTTATTATTATTGTCATTGTAGCCCCTTATTGTTATTGTTGTGCCCATGTTGTCCCAATATTGTTATTAGTGTGTCCCATAGAAGCCCACTATTGTTATTGTTGTGCCCTTACATTATTATTGTTATGTCAGATTGACCATATTGTGACCCTTTTCAGAACACTGAAATGGCCTAAACAAAAAACAGGCATGGATCATGGTAGAATATGATATTTTATGGTTTATAGTTACTCATCATGAGTGGTTGCAAATACAGGTATTTCAAAAATACCATGGAAAGCACACGCAAGGAAGATCGGGCAAGGAGAAAAAGAAAAGAAAGCATGGAAAGAATAAATAACACACTTAAATAGTGATGATATAAGTACTATAAAGATTCCAAGACAAAATACCATTTTGAGGGTGAAATCATCATGATCAAAGGAACAGTAAATAATGAAGGCACAACTAGCAGTCGTGTCACCATTGAAGCAAGTCCATGTCATGAGTCACTATTAGTCCCAATCATCAAAATAGTGACATGTCAAGTCTCATCACATGATGATGTGGAACTCATGACGTATTATTGCAATCATTGTAAAATAAAAATAAGGGGAAGTCCAAGAGTCATTTATGAACTAAAAATTCATGGAACTCCAAAAGACATGTAATATCAAAATTTATATGTAATTCCAAAAGTCATTTGGAATTCAAAAGGTTTTAGAAGTCCACAAGTCATAAGAAGTTAGAAAGTCAAGAGTCATGAGGATGTGAAAGGTTATTCCTCAAGTTATAAATAGATCCTCATTTCATATGTAAAGGAGTTTTAACCTTGGCTTCCCCACAAGGCATTAGAGAGACGAAGTTAGTACTTTTGGGGAGCAAGTAGTGGCTCTAATTCTCCATTATTAGACCCAGTGGTGTTCATTGCATTTATGTATCTTGGGAATTTTCCTTGATATTACCTTTTGAGCCAACACGTTTTCACACAAGGATTGTGAATGTTTCTAACACGTGTTGGGATGGGGTCCCTTGGGTCAGTTTTGGGGTTAAAACCCAAGTTTTGATGTAAAGTTTGATAAAAAGATGTAAAGTCTCCACGAGTTGTGGATACGGAGCACATAGTTAGTTAGGAGTCAAAAAGGTTTTTTATCCTCATTTATTTAAAGTTGAGTCGGTTTGGAGATCTACCCATAGTCTGTGCGCCATGAGATTGTATAAATAGGTGTTCCTTAAAGAGTCTAAGGTAGATCTATGTCTATGTATATGGGTACAACGAATGGAGTCTTAGAGAGTTAGTGCAGGAAAGTAAGTCTTAGAGGGGGGAAAAGGCTCTGTAGTTGAGTGCGCAGAGGCCCAAAATAGTGTCTGCAACTGAGTGCGCAGACCCTTGCAGCTGAGTGTGCAAGGAAGTTTTGAACCTGTAACCTTATAATGAAGACCAATAAAGAAGGTTGTTGAAGAAATTCATATGTTTTATATGTTTCCTTTTGTTGTTTATGTTTGCGATATATGTTATGATGAGATAATGTATTTATGAAACCAATGATATATTATGCACAAAACTACTAAATAAATCTTATCATGTGAACGCAATTCATGTATTTACGCAAAGAGCGTAATACATTCTATTATGCTTATTAAGAACTTATGTAGATCTGAGTAGATTCAGATCTAAGGATAATTTATGGTGTGCGTAAGTAGGTAATTCATCTGTTTAGGGTCAATAAAAGCCAATCGTCGACCTTCACGGAGGTCTAGGGGTTGTTTGAAGGGAGTTATAGTACCAAACCCAAACGGCTTCTAGATATTATTGGAGGTAGATCTAGGGCATAAAAAGACATCACACTGATATCTGGATGTGGAAACTTGGTTCCAACATCCCTCCATACTGCTTCGGATGAGACTTCAGTCCATGCTAAGCAGGTTGATGCTAAAAGAGCCTATAGTGTAGGGTTTTGTTTGGTGCAACTAACTCTTAACCTAAGTTAGGACCCACTAAGCCAACAAATGGTTCTGTTGATGGGACCGAGATCTCCATAAAGAGATGTGTGATGTCACATCACTATAATCTGACCAAGAAGGAAATTGAGAAGTGGTTGGATATGGAGATCCACAAATTCATGGTGCAAGAGAATAGAAATCCACGCCTATCAAAAGAATAGTGGTTAGGTAGATATTTGTACGTACAGAAATACAAGAAATTTTCTTTTGCACATTCCTGATCGAGCTATATGAGTGGATAGCTAAGTTAGCAGATGGCCAAGGAAGGTGTATGCTTGACAAACCAATAGTGTGGACTCCAAAACTAGTGCAGAGGTTGGAAGCTTATGAATATAAGATTGTGCATGTTGTTGATCATTGGCTTGATCGGGTTATAAGAGGATTTGTTACAGAATTTTTGGTTGATACCTCAGTTAGTTATAGCAAAGTAGAGTGGCTCTTCTTCAAAGGGCCATGAGGTAAGTACCTAAATCTTTGAATACCTAGATTAAGATGGGGTTGTGTGAAAAATGGGTTATGCCATTGCCTTGATGCTAGGAGCTACGTGAAGTGGAAGACTCTTCAGTGATCGAGGGAAAACAAATCCTGAATATAGCCTACTGATAGGACCTCCTTCAAGTGACGATAAAGGAGTGGTACAAGCCTCACCATAGAGTGCAGTCTAGGCTAATAAGACAAGGTTTTCTGTGGAAACATCATCCATCCACTCCACCACCACATTCACCTCCTCAGCATACACCTTCACCCACACAACCACCACCACCACTATTCAACATGTCGAACTCATTAAAGCTATCGATTTCAAAAGGTATATGGAGTGAAGATACTGATAATTTATGGTTCTTCGTGACTATTGTATGGGTCACACCATAGATCACCAATGATAGTATAAAGAAAGCATAGTTGGTTACCACTCTAGAGGATTGTGCACTAAACTGGTACATTAAGTACTGCACCGATAACCCTTTGGCATCGTTAGAAGACACTGAAGCCACTTTGAAAAAATAATTCATTAAACCTAAGTCTAACTTGCAATCATTAGTTGGGTTTAAGGAAATCATGATGAGGGCTGGTGAAACGACCTGGGAGTTAGATCAAAGATTGAATTGTGTGATCCACAAAGCTAACATGCATCTCACAGATAGTCAACACTGCGAGTGGTTTATAGCCTCACTCCTGCCCCACCTGAGGATTGATTTATCATAGCAAAACATAGGGACTTAAGTGAAAGCCCTGGAAATCACAATGAGATTGCATGAAATGCCTATTCAGGATGCGTCTTTGGGAGTTCAAAAAATTCACTCATAGTTGCAAAACCTCTGCTTGGAATTGCAGAGATTGAAAGAAGAAAAGGAGGCTAGGCCTGAGGTACGTGATGAGCACTAGTATTGCAGCAAGAATACTACCACTCATGGGGCTACCAACTTTACTTTATAATCCTGGAGTTCGTACAAATTTGGAGGTGACATTGTTGTATACACAAGTAAATGTGATGGGTCCGCTCTTTGTCATTTCTCATATGGCAATAGACCACTAATTTTTTTCAAAACAGACTTCTATTGATTCAGAAGAATCTTGATTACTAATGAGGAAAAGAGAAATCTATGCTAAGAGAAATCTTGTCTATTGCAGTAAGGAAAAAGATTGAAATCAAATGCTTAATCACACCATTTCTCTGACTAACTGCTAAGAGGATTTGCTTCAAAAGAATGCTAAGTAAACATGGATGCAATCCTACTATCCTAGGCATGCAAATTAAAACATCAAATATTCTACTATTGTGCATGTAAATGAACAAAATAACTCTGTTTTTCTTTTTGTCTTTTTGTGTGAAAGTGTGAAAGCTAACTTCTTTTGATGATGTAGTAGGTGACTTAGGGATGATGTTGAATGGTCAGAAGGCTTGGGAGACAAGTAGGGGCCCTTTCTAGCTTCCTAGGGGATTTTTCCTTAATTCAACCTCAAAATAGGCCACTACAGGTCAAGTTGTAGGATGTCCTAATGCGTTCTACCGAATGTCCTGAATTCCTACAGGATCCTCTATATTCCTACAAGATATAGTCAAGAGAAAAAGGAGGGATGTTGAAGGTGATGTAAGGCTTTGGGAAGGTGGATGGTGGATGAAATGAGGCAAGGGAGTGCCTAGGACTCCTGTAGAGCTCAAAACTAGAGTTGTGAGATGGTTGGATTTGCTCAACAAGCTTGGAGAAGTATTCTTGTGAAATGATGTAATTGGTGACAGTTTTAGTGACAGAAAGTGATGACCATGTATGGATTAATTTGGGATGAGGTTGTTGATCATGTAATCTCTATGTACTACTGAAACTCCTGCACTACATCAAACATTGACATTTATCCATAAATCATGTAAACAAGAAGGATTTCAATTAACTAAGGAAAACATAATTTCATGAGCTAGCTGCCTATTTCATGCATGGGAAAACTTTCAGAATAATATGAAACCTTGATGAGATCTACAGTAATACTGAATATAGTAGAAATGGAAATCAAATCCTATTCTTGAAAACTAGCAAAATGCTGACCTAAGTAACAAAAAACCCTAAATTCCATGAGAAACTAGAATTCTGTTTTTTTGGGGCTGCATAGGAGTTCTTTCCTCAAGCCATGATCCCTGAAGGGAGGAGTGAGGAAAATCCACCTAATGATAGCTTTTTGATGTTCCTTTATCTCTTCTAAGCTACTAGTGAAGTAAAGCACAAATAGAAGCAAACTAATCAAATCCACAACTACTTGCAACGAAATAATACTAAAGACAATTCAACCGTTAATCTATGAAATCGATTAAGCATACAAATACAAGAAGAGGATCCTTTGTTTCTTGGGTTGGGCCTAACCCAAGAGCTTCAGCCCTCTGAGTCAACTCAGTGCTGGATCAAGAAAATGTTCATTCTCATTATCAAATCAGAAAATTACATAACAATGTCTTTCACAAGTCTTCAACTCGAAAATGACTAGTGTTTTTACACCAAAAATTCAATCCTAATGAGACTCTAGGAATCCTTATTTATACAACTGAAGTCTCCAAAAGCTTCCTTAAATCTAGGGAGGCTAAAGTCCCAAACTCGAGATAAACTAGTTCTTCAATTTCACTTGCTCAGCTACCTTTTGATCTCCATGAATTGGCTTCTTGTACTCCGAGCTAGTGTGATTGATGGAGGAATATTCAAATGAATGAGGAGTAAATGAGGAGGATCTACCTCCTACAATC
The DNA here is from genome assembly GCA_000404065.3 of Pinus taeda. Lineage (NCBI taxonomy): Eukaryota > Viridiplantae > Streptophyta > Pinopsida > Pinales > Pinaceae > Pinus > Pinus taeda. Next base: position 142,090 of record APFE030823505.1, on the reverse strand, counting down.
TCTCCTCCTTGTCTCATTCAAGTTTTAGTCCTTAATTAGCCAAAATTTCCATGATTTTATCTCAAAACCCTGCAATCAATGCACATTAGTCCACTAGGCATAATATCTCACTTTGACTCATCTCATTAAGCAAAATACAATCAAAACATGTAAGACATTATGAGAATAGTGTATTTGAATAAGCTAGAAGGTGCATTAAGGTCCATATAGTTACCTAATGATGAGGCTCATTATCACCCCCCTATTGGAAGTGTTGCTAATCCTCTGAGCAACTCAATCTATATCCATGTCTTTCATTGCTCTAGTGGCCTCCCTAACATCCCATGCTTCTATTGTAGTTTCCTCTTCCTATGCATAGAATCTTGCCTTCCTTTCTATCTCCTCCCACTACTTTCTTTATTCCTCTTCCTTCCTCCCTTTCAACATTCCTAAGAGCAGTGGTGGATTGAGTATCAAGCCAATCCAATTGCGTTTGAGTCTATGGAGAGCTTGTTTGTACATGGTGTCCTATTCAGTGCTTCTCTCATTCTCTGAGGAGAATGGTACTCTATTATTTTCAAGTTATAGGGAAAGGTATTCCACCTCCTTTAGCAAGATTTCATGCTATCATCCCCTAACAGAATGAACATGTCCTCAAAGTGTGTGATTGCTTGCTCTTGGGCAGCAAGGTACCTAGGTGCAAGTTGAGGGTCATTTGCAATCAAGTTATGGGTTTTGATGATAGCCATTGGATTTGATTGCTCAGCTCTTATCATGAGGGGTTTTTGTTTCTTCCCTTTCCATTACTTTCTTCATTTTTGCAACCCTTGCTTCCTCATAATTCATCCATGATGCCAAAGCCATCAACTGTAAGTCCCCTAGTTTTGAATTAGGGTCCCACACATTCACATCTATCAAGGCTAAGTTATGTAGGTAGAACTTAGACATTTTATCCCTATCCTCCAATGTTCTTTGATCACAAAGATCAATGAATTGTATATAATCCTGGAAGGGCATAGTGCCTCTCTGTGCTAAAATCTTGACTTGGAACTGCAATCACTATTCCTTAAGATACAATGCATAGGACTTTATTGGCATCCTGCACTGGATTGACTCCAAGGATAGACTGGCCATGGATGGAAATTAATTCTCTCTCTCTCTCTTGTAGTTGTCCTCTTAACCATGCATTTTATGCCTCCAACTAAGCTTTCATCACTACCTCTCTATCCCTCAGGCTACTCAGTTCTTTACCCATCTCCTTTACATTCTCCTCCATGTGACCTATGTCCTCCACTCCTTTAGACTTTGAAATTTGCATCCATCTATGTGTTCTTGCCCTTTCTTTCTCAAGTTCAAAGAACAATGGGATGAAAAATTTCTATGGAATGACCTTGCCCCCTTTAATGAACCTGTAGTAGGAGTCAAGGATAGGTTGAGGACTACGTTCCCTCAACTCTAGATCCTCCTTATTTGTTTCTTGCTATATACTCTCTTCTTTTTCCAGTTTATGAGTTTCCTATAGGTTTAGCAGAGTTTCTTGTAGGATCTCCTCTACTTCCTATAGGTCCTTCTATGTATCCTATAGGAGACCTTTTCCTTTGGATGAGGCAAATCTAGAGATAGGCCTACTAACATAAGTGATATGAGACTTGGGAGAGGCTTGTCCTGATGATCCTTCTCCTTTATTTTTCATAAGAGTTATATTTTCCTTCTGTTTTGGTGAGTCTTCAATGACAATAGGAACCTTGGTGGGAGTTTGAGGTTTCCCTTTCCTTATTCTTGTACTTTTTCTTGTCCTAAAGTACAATGGAATTTGTCTCTATCTCTTCCCTTTTTGTTTGACAGGGTACTAAGGGTAGTGAGGGCAGTTGTTGCCTCTTTCTTAGTGGGTTATAGAGATACCCTAGGTAATTCCTCCCCTTCTTTACCTTTTGTTGGGAACAAGATCCCCCGAAGGGAATTTTTGGGGCTAAAAGCCCATGTTTGAGTCAAATTTTGTAATAAAATGGTAAAGACTCTGCTTTTTGTGGTTGCATAGCACGTAGGTGTTATAAGTCATAAAGTGTTGTCCACCCTTAGTTTTGTAAAGTAAAGTCAGTTGTAAAAGATCTACCCATAGTCTGCAGAACATGGGATTGTATAAAAAGAGCTAAGCTCTAAGTAGTTAGAATAATCAATCATGTAAGAGTGTTGTAGCTCTGAAGTAATAAGTCTAAGTTTTGGGTCATAGCACAGGTAGAGCCTCTATAGCTGAGTGCATAGAGGCCTAGGGAGGAGGTCTGCAACTAAGTGCACAAACCCCTGCAGTTGTGTGCACAGGGTGAATAGAGTCTGTAATCACTTGGAAGATATCAATAAAGAGAATTATTCTGTAATTTCTGTGTCTTTGTTCTAATTGATGCATCTTGTCAATTTATGTATGAATTTCCTTTGTAATTCTTATGTGATGCGTGAATGTGTATGATTATGTTGGATAACTAAACACATAGAAGAATATATGTTTACGTGGTGCTAACTGTAAATATCTAGTAAGATAAGTAAGACACTTGGACTAGTTTAGGAATCCCCACAGTAGACTGTCATGGCAGCGAGAAAGTGTCTAGATCAAGGGTTAGGGCTGCATGAAGGATAGCTGAACCCTTTCACAGAGGTATTGGAGGACGGAATATAAGGCTTGTCTACCAAAACCTATATTGAAGTGACGCTCGCGAGGTAGGAATAATGGGAATAAAATGACATCACGACCATCTCAGGGTGCAAAAACTTGGTTCCAGCATCCCTCCATACTACTTTCGGTGAGACTTTGGTCTGCGTTCCACAAGCTGATGCTGAAAGGGCTGGTAGTGTAAGGATTTTTTTGCCTAATTAACTATGAACCTGGGTCAGGCCCCCTCAAGCCAACAAATGGCTCCATTTTTTATACTAGAATCTACATAAGAGATGTGTGGTGTCGTATCACTAGAATCTTATAAAGAAAGAGATTGGAGACTGGTTGGATAGGAAGATCCACAAATTCACAGCACAAGAGAACAGAAGCCTACGATTGACAAAGGAATAATGGCTTGACAAGTACCTATATATAAAGATCCAAGAGATCTTTTTCTACTCCTTCCTGATTTAGCTATACGAGTGGATCGTGAAGCTAGTAGATAGCCAAGGAAGGTGGAAACATGATGGTCCTATTGTGTGGACCCCGGAGCTAGTGCAAAGGTTGGAAGCATTGGAGGATAAGATCGCTCACACTGTCGATCATTGGCTTGATCGTGTCATAGGAGGATTTGTAACTGAATTTTCGGTTGACACATCAATTAGCTACAGTGAGGCGGAGGGTCACTTTTTTAAAGAACTGCGAGTTAAGTACATGAAATATTTGAATACCTAGATTAAAATGTTATTGTGTAAAAAATGGTTTATGCAACTACCTTTATGTTTTGGGCTACGTGAAGTGAAAAAAATTACAGAAACCAAGGAAAAAGGGTCCTAAATATAGTTCGTTTATTTCACCTCCGCGAGGTGACGAAGAGGGAATAGCACATGTTTCTCCATGAAGTGTTATTCAGTTAATAAGGCAAGGATTCTTACGAATATCACCTCCACCCACACCACCTCCAACTTCACCACCATCACCTATGACTTCACACGTACCACCTCCACCTCCACAGTAGTTCAGTATGGAAAATTCAGTGAAGTTGCCCTTGTTCAAAGGCTTGGGGAATGAGGACCCAGAAATTTTCTGGTTCGTTGTAAAAGTTGTATGGGAAGCTCATAGAATTACAGATGAGAACATGAAGAAGGCAACATTAGTTAGTGCTCTTTAGGATTGCATGCTAACTTGGTATATCAATTACGCTAATGATAACCCAAATGCTAGAGTGGGAGACATCCAGACAACACTGAATAGAGAATTCAGTAAGCCTAAATCTAAAGCACAATCTATTGTAGGGTTTTAATAAATTGTGATGCAACTAGGTGAGACACCTTGGGAACTTAATCAAAGGTTGAAGTGTACAATCCGCGAAGCTAACATGAACGTAATGGATGGGCAACATCGATAGGGCATGATGAACGTAATTGCAAGAGTTATCAATTGATGATGGATAGAACTCCCATCTATAGGGTTCAAGCTGAAATGCGGCCCCCTGACCAAAGTGCAGGGATGGCATGGACAAGATTTCAGGGGCACGAATGAGGCCGAGGTGGAGGACCTAGTAGAGGTCGGGGATAGTTGATCTGCTACAATTGCAGAGGGCCAGGACACTATGCCCATGATTGCACTAACCCCACACATCCATCGTGCAAGTATTTCACTCTGTTTGATCATGAAACGGAAGATTGTCCTACGCTAATAGTTAGGATACATGACATAGGGTCACTACCACCTCTGCCGACTCAAAACCTATAGATGATGAGGTTTGAGCCATGCGACGAGGATCCAAACATGAATATAGTGCTCCAAAGTAGAATCAAAATAGGATATGACAAGGGGAAACAACCAAAAGATGATACATGGGTTCACAAAGCTCCAGCAAAGGAAACTGAGTTTGATTTGGAGCACGCACGTGAAACCTTCATGGAAGCGAATAAGAGCTTCGTTGAGGCCTCCACCTTAGGAAGAAAGGATAAGCCTGATTAGGAGATGGACCCTTCTATGATTACAACTTTCCTGGAGACCTGCATGAAGTTACTGTGCAGTAGCAAGGTTGTGAAGGGGTTGCAGGAACTCATCAATAGATGCATTGGAAACACTATGACTTAGTTACACGTAGTGTGAAAGATAGGTAAGCATAAAACAAGGATGGGATGAGAGATGAGACTAGCCACACAGATAGGAGAGTATGAGATGGATTAGGTCATCTTGGACCTAGGGTTAGACGTGAACGTCCTACCTAAATAGACTTGGAAACAGAAGGGGAGACCCGCGTTACAATGGTCTCTAATTCAGCTAAGGATGGCGAATCAGCAAAAGATCATCCCCATGGAGTGACTGCATGGGGTGACTGTGGCTATTGAAGGTGTGAGTGCATTAGCTAAATTTGAAGTAATAGAAATTGTGGATGACAACAACCCATATTCTGCGCTCCTTGGAATTGATTAAGCTACTGATATGAATGGGGTAATCAACCTAAAGAAGCAAAAGATGATATTTGAGAAGAAACTGCTACACGTAATAGTACCCCTAAACCCTGCTGAGGGATCACGTTATACTGAACCAGTCCATGATTATGAGAGAGATGATGATCTGGATTGTATCTATAAGATAACAGTGCGAGACCAAGATTTGGTGAATCTAATAGTGGATGGATGAATTACATGGGATCATGAGAGTTCATGCACACAATAAGTTGTAACATGATGACTCAGTTGTTGCATTGTGTGTCGTCAGAGGTAAGAAATCTGCCTACTTATGATGGCCTGAATGATGTAGATATTTTTCTAGATGCCTTTGAGAGGGAGGTACCAAAAAAGCAGTGCTTCCAGGTGTTGGACTGGGCACTGCGTGCTATGCCCGCAAGATGGTGGGGTACACACAAGGGAATCTTTGATGATTGGTACAGATGTAGGAGAATAATGATAAATCGCTTTGGGAAGCCAAAGATCTGAATGAAAAACAAGTACGATGGGCAGGATGATCTGCACATGCACTTGGCCAAGTGGGCCCAGGCTTATGGAGAGAAGCCCCAATCTGAATGGGTACACTTGTTTTGTCACACACTGGATATTGTCCCGATGAACTGGTATGTAGAAATAGAGCTTCGCCATGGGACATGTGAATGAGATATTCTGCACGAAGGATTTATGATGAAATTTAGTTCTAAAGATGGGTTTGATAGTATTAATGAAGCATTAAAGAGGTAAAAGCATAAATCTTTAGGATACCACAAGATCCTTTAGACCTGATTCATCCTGAATGGGCTACTCAGCTAAGTCATGCGCTAGAATGTTATAATGTAACTATTGAAGAAGAGTATGAGGATCTGTGTAAGGTTAACATTCCTTAAATAGAAGGTCACCATGAGGTTGAAGGACCACAAGTTGAGAATCCGGATATAAATGCATCGTTGAAAATTAAACAAGTTGTTGGATTGTGTTATATTCTTTCCACATAGTTAACAAGGGGTTTGAGGGGTACCCGTAACCCAACTTTATGGGGTTCGGGGCAGCGCCCCAGAAAATTTTGGTTTTGGACCCTATGTTACGTTAGGCAGACACACGCATGGTTTTGTGCATGATTTTCGCACATGATTTTTGGAGGCGAATGGTTTTCGGTCCATGGTTTTGGACGCAATGGTTTTTCAGTCCATAGTATTGGATTCTTTGACATGTATAAATATGTATTGTAACATTGAAAGGAATATAATGAAAAATCAAACTGGTAGTCCTGGTTTTGGGATCCAGTGGGAAATCTCTGTGTATATGTGTTTTATGTGTTATGCTCTTGCATTTTTATTTTTTATGTGATTTAGAATTCGTATGTAGGTAATTTCTGTACGGGGTTAAAAACTACATTTGGTATCAGAGTTGTTTTGGCTTCAAGGAGACGCCTTTGTTGTTGAGGGGTTTCGCTGGGCCTGTGGTTAGGACTTGTTTCAGTGGGAGATTACGAGATCGATTCTTGGCGCGTGAAGAAAGATGGTGAGCAATGGAAAGATAGAGATTGAGAAGTTCAATGGTCATAGTTTTGGTTGTGGAAACTCAAGATGGAGGATTTGTTGGTGATAAAGATTAGTGGATCGCGGTTAGATCTGGGTACTAAACCAACGGGAGTGACCGATGAAGAATGGAAGAAGTTGGATCGGAAGGCAAAGAGCACAATACGATTGTGTGTCTTAGATTCAGTATTGCTGAATGTATCAGGGGAAGCTACAATGAAGGCTCTGAGGGACAAGTTAGGGACTTTGTCACAATATAAGTCTCTGGTGAATAAACTATTCCTGCGGAAAAAGCTGTATACCCTGAGGATGAAAGATGGAGACTCAGTGACAAAGCATTTGAATGTGTTTAATACTGTGGTAAGTCAGTTATCATCTGTTGATTCTAAAATTTTAGATGAAGATAAGTGCATCAGTTTGTTGTGTTATCTACCAGATTCTTTGGATAGTCTGGTTATTGCAATAGGTAGCAATGCAACTGCTTTGCAGTTTGATGAAATAGTCTTAGCCTTACTGACGGAGGAGATGAGATGGAAAAATATGGACAACCAGAATGGTGATGCCTTGTCTATACGAGGA
>APFE030823505.1:73557-131062 GCA_000404065.3 Pinus taeda | reverse complement strand
GGGGTCACAGGGGGGGCGGCAGCCCCCCCTGTCCGGGGGGTTTGAGGGAGGCGGAGCCCCCCTCTACGGGGTTCGGGGCAGCGCCCCAAGAATTTTTCTTTTGGACCCTATATTAGGTTGGGCGAACCCACCTATGGTTTTACGGTCCATGGTTTTGGACGCGACTGGTTTCGGTCCATGGTATTGGATGCTTCAGCATGTATAAATATGTATTGTAACATTGAAAGGAACATAATGAAAAATCAAGCTGGTAGTGTCCCGGTTTTGGGATCCAGTGGGAAATCTCTGTGTATATGTGTTTTATGTGTTATGCTCTCGCATTTTTATTTTTCATGTGATTTAGAATTCGTATGTAGGTAATTTCTGTACGAGGTTAAAAACTACACAAGTGAACATTGGTACAGAGGCAAAGCCCAAATTTGTGAAGATTGGAGATTATTGAAATGACAAAATAGTGGATAAGGTTGCTAAATTTCTCTATGAATACTAGGATCTATTCCCTACCAAGTTTACGGATATGAAGGGGATAATTGGGGACCTAGGTATGATGAAGATCATGTTGAAACCTGATGCAAAGCCAGTTAAGTAGAGGCCTTACCGTCTCAATCCAAAGTACAAGGAAAAGCTCTTCTTAGAGCTAGATAAGATGCTCGTGGTAGGCATTATTGAGCCTATGGAAGAATTTGACTAGGTAAGCCCTATGGTGGTACAGGAGAAGAAGCAGAAGGATGAAATAAGGGTATGTGTGGATCTCAGAAATCTGAATGACGCATACATGATCCTTTCCCAACTCCATTCACTGATGAAGTGTTGGACAATGTAGGTGGCCACAAAGCATATTCCTTCACTGATGGGTTCTCGGGGTACCACCAGATCAAAATCGCACCGGAAGATAGGAGCAAGGCAACCTTCATGACTGAGTGGGGTTGTTTTCAGCATACTGTAATGCCATTTGGATTGAAGAATGCGTCTGCAATGTTCTCGTGTGTAATCATTGCTATGTTTAAGGAGTTTATTCATAAGTTCTTGGAAGTATACTTTGATGATTGGATTTTATTTGGGCTAGTAAAACACCATGTAGAAAGTATTCACTTGATGCTGGACACCTGTCAAAGATACTACATCACACTCAATTTGAAGAAGTGCTTATTTTGTGTTCCTTTTGGGACCTTGCTGGGTCATGTGGTTTACAGACAGGCACTAATGGTAGATCCCATGAAGATCTTAGTGATACTAAACTTAGAAGATTCGAGGAGTGTGAAATAGTTGCGTGCTACCTTGGGACATACATGATATTATAGAAATTTTATCAAAGGCTATGCCCAGATCACTGCGCCTATGGAGAAATTGTTAAAGAAGGATGTCACGTTCTATTAGAATGAAGAGTGTAAGAAGATCCTATATGTATTGAAAAAAAAGATGGTCACTGAACCGATCCTAGTCTTCTCGGATTGGAAGAGGGAGTTTCATGTACATGTCGATGCATCATGTATAGTGCTTGGAGTAGTACTGACAGAGGCTGGTGGAGAAGACATGGACCACCCTATCACGTTTGCAAGAAGAAGGTTATCTAAAGTAGACAAGAACTATTCCACTACCAAGCGCGGAGGGTTAGCGATGGTATATGCACTCTAGACTTTTAGGCACTACATGTTGTGAGGCCATTTTATGATGTATACAGATCATTCCATGCTGAGGTACCTCGTGAATAAGCATGTATTGTGGGGGAGAATCTATAGATGGTTGTTATTGTTCCAAAAGTATGATTTTGAAGTTATTGTGAAGCCTAGACAACTAAACACGGTACCAGACCATCTGTCGCCCATCGAAACAGCTGGAGAACCCACTAATTTTGAGGAAGGACTGCCTGACGCATAGCTATTTGTAGTGCATGTCGTGGATGGTCATTTTGAGTATATAATACACTTCTTAACGATAGGGAATACACCAAAAGGATACATTGTCCATCGAAAGAGCGAATTAGTGGTGTGCATGGTAGATTTCTCTATCATTGCCAAGCATCTATACAAAATGTGGTCTAATAAGATATTGTGATGATATGTACCTAAGTTTGAAAGAAGAAGCATCCTCACAGATGCTCATGGGGTCACCATGGGAGGACATTATGCAAGGAGAGAAACTACGCAGAAGATTCTACATGTAGGGTTGTGATGGCCAACCCTCCATCAAGACTCAAAAGCATATTACAAGGCATGTGATGTATGTCAAAGGACTGGTAGACCATCGTGGAGGGATGAGATGCCTTTGAATCCTCAAATGACATTGTAGCCCTTTGAGAAATGGGCAATAGATTTTGTGGGACCCATTCAGCCCCAAGGAAAGATGGGAGTGAGGTACATTATCATCACAATGGAGTATTTGACTCGTTGGGTAAAGGCACAACATGTGAATGATTGCATAGGAATGACCACTATTAAGTTCCTCTTTGAGCATGTACTAATGCGATTTGGTTGTCCAAAGATCTTGATGAGTGATCTTGGTACGCACTTTCTGAATGAGATGATTAGCATGCTAACGGATGAATTTCAGGTATATCACTAGAAGAGCACACCTTATCACCCACAAGCTAATGGGATGGTGGAAGTGTTCAATAAATTGCTCGAAAATGTGTTGACTAAGGTCTAAAATGCTCAGCGAAGTGATTGGGACCTACGCATACCTGCAGTACTATGGGTTTATCGAATGACGTGCAAGAAGTTGACTGGACAAACTCCCTCTAAGCTTGTCTATGGTGTTGAAGTAGTAATGCCTATGGAATATATTGTGCCTAGCCTACGCATAGCAATGCTCACAGGTATGACGGATTGTGGAGCCTTGGAGGAGAGGCTCGCACAACTGGATGAACTTGAGGATGAGAGATTTCTAGTTAGATTTCACCAACAGGTCCAAAAGCAGCACGAAAAGGCATGGAATGGTCGACATATTAAGTTGCACACCTTTAAGGTAATGACCTAGTTTTGTTATATGATAGTAAGTTCAACAAATTTGTAGGAAAGTTCAGGATGCAATGGTTAGGGCCTTATGTCATTAAGGAGATTACCAATGGAGGAGCAGTACAACTAGTCAAATTGAATGGAGATCCCTTCCCAGGAAAGGTGAATGGCAGTTAATTGAATCCATACACCGGTGGTCTGATCATGTGACTAGATGAAGGTAGCATAGTCTTAGAGCTCTAGGAAACTGAAAGGAGGTGTGAGACTATAAACTACACTGCCTGGGTTGGGGAGCTGAGTGATTGGAGGATGGTGGGAAGAAAGGAAGTGTCATGGGGTTCACGACAACGCGGAGAGAGTTGTGCTACCCAGGGAGAAATCACGTAGATCAGCTGGAAAGTGACCATTAAATTCATTGTTCATTATTTGATGATTGAAATGCGGCCAAATGGAGTGGGCGATCGACATTTAAGATGAAATTTATGGCTCAAATCCTTGAAAATTTGCCGCCAATCTGGCATTAATGGACCAAATTTGGGGGGAATGGTCAGATTTGAATTCAAAAGTCCCTATAAATTACAAGTGGTTGTCTAGCGAAAAACACTTTGCATTTTGAGAATTAAGCTGTTGAGCTCTTCGGTGCACATGAATCGCGTGCACTATGAACTTCTAATCATTAAAAAAATATTTGAGACTTTACTAACGGAAACACAGGAGTTCTTACATAAAATCATCTTGGAACCCAAAGAAGTTAGAGATACCAAAGGAGAGGAGTCAACACTGGAAGTTGAGATGGAGGTAGAAGTAGCTACTCCAAAGGTCACCGAGGTGCTCGCTTAGGTCCCTTAATCGCCGAGAATGCCAAGACCAAAGCCAATACCCATCACAGATAGGCTAATTCTTAAGATAACATGCTTTCCATATATAAGATAGAATCTGGCCATGATCTTTGGTAGAAAATCTAGTGAACTAGCACTTGCAGATTCAATGAAGGAAAAATTTAAGCTGGTGAAGAAGCTGCATGAATATGCTATATCTAGTACCTGCAACCCCGTTGTGAAGGTATCCACACAGATCTTAACAGGGAAGGTAATAAGGAAGTGTCGCAATGATCAGGTGTTGGCGCCTGTCATCACACTCATAGCATAGTGTGCTGAAGGAGTCCATTTCAATTGGTCAAACTACCTTCACAAAGAGTTCCTGGCGAACTTCCGCGAAGCACAAAAGCTCAACAAGGCACTCCACTATGTGTGGCTCTTTTTGTCAATTGTATTGGTAGCATGGGAGCTACCAGAGGATAGTCAGTTCAACTTCTGTCACACCAGACCTCCCTGAAGCAGTGAAGTACACTTCATTGTGGGCAACCAAGGATGTGTAGTGAGGCAGGGACAGAAATATCTTTTGGATCTAGATGGAAATGAACATTTAGATGGCCATCAATTGTAATCCGTGATTGTCGCCTACATTGTACGACAACCTATAGGTCTACATTGAATTCAAAGTAGACTTCCATCGAGTATCCATTAGGGCATGGAAGGAACCTATGTAGAAATGGTATGACTTCCTATATTTGGTAATAGATGATGCCATTGATACAATTCTTAATCAATGCCAGTCAAGTGGTGCTCTACAAAATATTTAGCGGTGGGCGTAAGAAAGTCCGTCGCATAGAAGAGAAAGGAGGAGGCCAAGCTTAAGATAACACAGTTGGTTGAAAAGAGGAAGAAGGAGGCTACTGATAAGGCTCAAGCAGAGCACGGGGTCGTGCAATAGACAGGGAAGTAGACAGGTGGGATAGAATGAGGTTATGACAAAGGTGTGAGGTCGCCTTCACCTAAGACCGAGGAAGAAACAGATGAAAAACACGGTGCGGACCCTCAGGAGACATTCGCGTGTATCAAGTGCCCAGGAGAGCTAGAGAAAGGAGGACCCAAGAAGAAATCAAAGGCGACCAAGGCCTCACTAGACGCCATTACATTAATAGAGGTTGATTACATGATATCAGTGACACAGTGAGGGATGTCACTGCAGAGGCCCTGTAATATTTTGAACAATCATAGCAGATCATTTGAGTGACCATCCAGATAGGGTTGCATGAGTTGCAGACCCACGCATCATAGGCTGGTATGATGTCTACTAGCCTAGCTATTGGCACATTAGAGGCTGCCAATATGTGATGCATGAAGATTTCCAGTGCAATAGTGCTACGTGATGGATCACTGACAACAGAGAATGAGGCTGACAGGCCCACTGTCAGTGCCTTAAAGGGAGTCAAATTGAACCTGACAGTGCTCTCCCACAAAGAACTCCACCTCTTACAGGATGGATTAATTGCAGAACTGAGGGCCCGAGAACACTGCACCCTTCAAGTGATCAGTTAACAATGGATCAATAACAAGTAGATTGCCCTACAGAGAAATGATGCCATCACCATTGAGACCGAGGCAACCAATCAAAGAAAGCACATTTTGCAGGTCGTTGAGGAGGCATGGAGAATGGTTCCAGAGTTGGCCATTCCATAGGAGGAGCCAGTCAAGGTACACATCGACAAGTTGGCCATAGGGGTGCGTGACACTTAGACTGAGATGGCATAGGTTTAGTTGGATTTGACCCTGCAAATTATAGAGTTACATTTGAGGGCCTAGCCTTCAACTCCAATAGAAGTGAAGGAATAGTCGGTGACTGTTGTCATAGAAGTAGTAGAGGCGGTGGACAGTGCAATACTAGACTGCACGCAATTGTTTGAATAGTCATTTGAGGTCCTGACAAGCTTGCAGGAGGACCCCAATGTACAAAGGCTAGAGATGGAAGCACATGAGCTACAATAGTATTATGACAAGGTTAAGGGCACAACACAAACTGCGGCACTGACACAGAGATTAGCCAAGTTGCAAGAGGCCAAGCATCTAAAGAAAAAGCTGGATGCAATGTTGCACAAGGAAGAAATGCTCAAGGCAAGACTAAAGCCCTAGCTGGACGAGACTTACGCAGTGACAGGAAATATCGAAGGGAATCTTGTGACTCTACAGGAAACGCAACAAAATCTTCAGACTGACAGTGTAGGAGTAGTGATTGAGAAGACAGTGGAAGACGCGAAGCAGGTGGCAGCTCAGTGCACGACCGAGGTTGCGGTCATATGGGTCGAGCTGGAAGGACTTCGTGAAAATATCTCCACGCCTACCGAGTGACTCAAGGGTGAGTCACAATGTTTGTGTTGGGGTCCTGTTGGGAATGGGATCCCCCAAAGGGCAGTTTTAGGGCTAAAAGCCCATGTTTGAGTTAAATTTTGTAATAAAATGGTAAAGACTTTGCATCATGTGGCCACAGAGCACGTAGGTGTTATAAGTCATAAAGGGTTGTCCACCCTTAGTTTTGTAAAGTAAATTCAGTTTTAAGAGATCTACCCATGGTCCGCGGACCATGGGATTGTATAAAAAGAGCTGAGATCTAAGTAGTTAGAATAATAAATCATGTAAGAGAGTTGTAGCTCTGAAGTAAGAAGTCTAAGTTTTGAGTCGTAGCATAGGTAGAGGCTCTATAGCTGAGTGCATAAAGGCGTAGGGATGAAGTCCACAACCGAGTGTGCAGACCCCTATAGCTATGTGCGCTGGGTGAATAAAGTCTGTAATTGCTTGGAAGATATCAAAAAGGATAAGTATTATGTAATTTTTGTGTCTTTGTTCTAATTGATGCATCTTGTCAATTTATATATGAATTTCCTTCGTAATGCTTATGTGATGCGCGAATGTGTATGATTATGTTGGATAAATGAATGCATATATGAATATATGTTTACATGGTGCTAACTATAAATATCTAATAAGATAAGTAAGACAATTGGAATAGTTTAGGAATCTGCATGGTAAGTTGTCATGGCAATGCAAAAGGGTCTAGATCAAGGGTTAGGGCTACACGAAGGATAGCCAAACCCTTTCGTGGAGGTATTGAAGGACAAAAGAGAAGGCTTGTTTGCCAAACCCTAGAGCGAAGTGACCTACATGAGGAAGGAATAAAGGGAATAAAATCGCATCACGACCATCTCAAGGTGCAGAAACTTGGTTCCAACATCCCCTCATACTACTTCAAGTGAGACTTCGATTTGTGCTCCATGAGCTGATGCCAAAAGGGAAAGTATTGTAGGGATTTGTTTGGCTAACTAAATCTGAACCTGGGTCAGGCCCCCTCAATCTAACACCTTCCATTGTAGACCTTTGTTCTTCCTTATCTTTGGTCTGCCCTCTTCCATTTTCCTTTTCACTCTTGTCTTTCTCCTATTCTTCTCCCTCTAGTTCCTCACTTTGTTCATAAGTTTCCTCCTTTACATATTATTTTGTCTCTTCACCACTTTCCTTCTCCTTTTCTTCCACTTGTTCCTCCTCTACTTCCTCTTCGTCCCCCTTTGTTTCTTCTTCATCCTTCTTTGTTTCTTCTTCATCCCTTCCACTGGCTGTGGGACTTCTGTCATATTCAAGGGCTTTTAGGTCTTCCTCTATCTACATGGCACTAAAATTTTCCCATGTGATAGGGATTTTGAGCTTTTGGAGGGCATCTTCTATGATAGGTATAATTAACCCATGATGGGCTACTTGTTGACAGTTTCCTTCCTACACCTTAATGCTCATATCTATCATTGATTGAAGAAGAAAGTAGGGTATGCTAAGTCTTTTTTAATGAGGTGTGTCTGCTCCAAATCTCAGCTCTTGGAGAAGCCTAAAATGGTATTTATATACCACATTGTACCTACCTTCACATGATATATACTTTATAAGGTGGTAGCTATTTTCATTCCAAGGATATGCTAGGCTTTCTCTTCTGACTCCATTTTTCAGGGGTGAGTTCTATAGAGAGGCCTTTCAATGCAATAGTACCATGGGTCCTAGTCAATGGAATGAGGGAGAGAGAAAATTTTTTGGCCACTTCATCATCATATCCCCTTAATTTTTCAAAGAAACCCATCCAATTGTGCATTGTGAATATCTCTAGTACATGAGGGTGTTGATGGATCCTCACCGTGTTAATGAGTTCCCTCTTATTAAATACCCCTGTCATTTTTCTTTGATGGATGGAGGATTGCATATGTCTAATACCAAATTTAATGAATGAGGAATTTTAAATGAAAATTATGTGTATACAATTCCCCTAGATTGCAATATTTTTCAATAAACTATAAGGCTTCTCTATATTCTTTTCACTTGGAAAATGTTGGATAGTATAGAGCCTACCTTCTTATGAGTAGAAAAATGGATGGAATGATGGAATTGTGAAGGATGTGAAGTGGAGAAATGAAAAAGTGAGCTGGTTAGGTCCCTTTTGATCCTTTCTTGTTGCTATGGTCCTCCTCCTACTGACCTGCAATCAATATTTTCAAGACTTGCAAACAATATTTTCAAAATTTTCTTTTCTCTTCGTTCTTTTTTTTCTCTTTTTGAAAGAAACTAGTCTACCTCTAAGAGGTTTTCATCCTCGCTGCTTGCCCTGGGTGCCTCAAAAGAGGTTTTCACCCAAAGACTTTTATATTTCTCTAGTTTTTTGTTTTCGGACACCATTGGGTTGCCTCAAGAGGTTTTCAACCCAACAGTGCGACTCAGGTGCCTCATGGAGGTTTTCACCTAAGCCTCCTTATTTTTTCTATTTTTTTTCTTTTTTCTATTTTTTTCTTTTTTTAGTGAATTGATGAGGTAGAAGCTAAGATTTTCTCCACCACCATCACTGTCTTATTGATGCCATCAATGAATTCTTGCATTGACAAGGGATTCTTGTAAACCTTCAATCTGTGCCCATTGACAAGTAAAGGAATAACCTATGCATCAATGGTTCTAATCTGCATTGAACCATTATCATGACATTTCTCTATGACATAAGGCCCTAACCATCTATTCCTTATCTTGCCTTTAAAATATTTATATCTAGAATCATATAACAAGGCCCAATCACCTTCTTGAAATTGTTTGTCCTTGATGTTCTTGTCATGCCAGATATTCCTCTGAAATTGAGTCACCTCTATGTGCAGGAGGGCCTGCATTCTAAACTCATCTAACCCATTTAACTGGAGCAATCTCTCTTTTTGTGCACTCTTGAGATCTAGATCTAGTTGCGCAGCCACCCTCAATGTATTGTACTCAAATTTAATGGACAGTAAGGACTTCTTCCCATAGACCAACTCATAGGGTATGAATCTAGTGGTGGTATTCTAGGTAGTAATGTAGGCCCAAGTGGCCTCAACTAATTTATCTTCCCAATATTTCCTACTACTGCTAACCACTTTGGTCAGAATTCCCTCTAGCACCCTATTGGTCACCTCCACTTGCCCACTAGCTTGTGGGTGATAGGGAGTGGAGGTTCTATGCTTGATCTTGTGTTGGATTAACTAGTCTTCAATCATGTGAGATGTAAACTGGCTACCTTGATCAGTGATTAGTTCTATGGGGAATGAAAACTTGTAAAATACATTTTCCCTTAGGAACTCAAGCACTTTCTCCTCTCTTCCTACCTTGATTGCCTTTGTTTCAACCCACTTGGTCAAATAGTCAGTGCACATAATGATGTACTACTTTTTCTTTGATGGAGGGTCAATAGGTCCAATGAAATCCATGGCCCACTTGTCAAATGGCTCAAAATTCACTTGAGGTTGTAGAGGAACTTCATCCCTTGGAGTAGGCTTTCCCAACCTTTGGCACCGATCACATTGACTAGTATACCTTCTCACATCCTAATGAAGAGTGGACCAATAATAACCAACTTGTAACACCTTGAATGATGTTCTCTTGGCTGAAAATGGACCTCCACAAGGCCCATCATGACAGGTCAGAAGGATGTCAAAGACTTACTCCTCCTTGAGACATTTTCTCAAAATTTGATCTGGTCCTAGTTTGCAAAGGTTGTTCACAATCCAAGCGAATGGGGCAATCTTCCGCACAATCTTGCTTTTCTCTTTGGAGGAAACATTCGGTGGAAATTGTTCAGACACCAAGTAGTTTATTATGTTAGCAAACCATGGAGAGAGAAATGAAATGGTGAATAAGTGTTCATCTAGTACCTGATCATCAACCATTCCTTCCTCCCCTACAGGAAAATTTAACCTAGATAAAAAACCTACAACAACATTCTCCTTGTTAGGCTTATCAACAATAGCTAGATAAAACTACTGTAATAAAATTAACCATCTAATAATTTGGGCATTCACATCAGGTTTATTCATCAAATATTTAATTAAATCATGGTCATTATGTACAAATGTTTGGTAACCTCTAATGTAATGTCTAAATTTGTTCAATGAATGCAAAACAACTAGGATCTCCTTTTTAGTCACTGTGTAGTTCAGTTCAACCTTTGAAATATTCTTATTGATGAACTAAATGGCATGAGGTAACTTGTCATCTATCTAGCCTAGGGTTCCTCGTATGGCTTTTTGAGAGGCATCAGCATGTATATGAAAAGTAAGGGCCCAATTTGGGTCTTGGAGAATAGGTGCAGTAGTCGACTTGTCCTTCAGGGTGTCCAGGGCCTCTTGACAACTTTTTTACCATACAAATTCAGAGTCTTTCTCCAAAAACCCAAATAAAGGAGAAGATAACTTGCTGAAGTCATTTCTAAACCTTTGATAGTATCCAGATAAACCTAGAAAAATTTTGACATCTCTTTGTTTTTGCGGAGGTGGGACCCTTTGAATGATGGTCATTTGGTTTGGGTCCACCCACAATGCTTGCTGGGATATTGAATGACCTAGAACAGTCCCTGCAGTCATCAAGAATTCAAATTTTTTGGGAATATGGGATAGGTTCATTTCAATTAATTTGTTCAACACCTTAACTAATTTGGACAAAGCCTCCTAGAAATCACACCCATAGGGTGCAAAGTCATCCATATAAATTTCTAGTGCATCATGGACTAGCTCGGCAAAGATACTCAAGACTTCTCTATGGAAAGTGGCAGGGGCATTGAATATGCCAAAAGAAAGGGCCCTATAGGAAAAATTACCCCAAGGATAAGTGAAGGTGGTTTTATCTCAGTCTTTCGAGCTGATCTAGATTTGATTGTACCTACTGAACCCATCTAGAAAACAGAAAAACGTTTTCCCTGCAAGGCCAACTAGCACTTGGTTAATGAAAGGTAGAGTTAAATGGTCCTTCTTTTTTGCTTTCTTTAACTCTATGTAATCAAAACAAATGCTCCACTTCCCTTTTTTTTGGAACCAACACTAAAGGAGAGACCCACTCACTATCTAAGATAGGGAAAATGAATTCTGCATCTAGCAGCTTTTGCAATTCCTATTTGACTATATCCTTGAGAGCTAGGTCCATTCTCCTTTGGGGTTATTGGACTAGTTTGCGACCTTCTTTGATATAAATGTGGTGAGTACACACTAATTGGTGCACTCCCTTCATTTCCTTGTAACTCCAAGAAAAGGCATCTAGATGTTCCTTTAGCATGTTGCACAACTTTTCTTCTTGGTGTACGAAAAGAGATGGGTTGATTTTCAAAGTTCTCTCTTAGCCGAATTCTATGGTTTTTACATGATTAGGATTTGAATGAGCTAAGCATAGATCAATCTAATGGTTGTTCTAGGTTCCCTTTACTACTTCCTCTAAGGACAAGGTGTTGGGACTTGGACTTTGGAGTATGTGTTCAATCAAATCATATTCATCCTGTTGTCCTCCTCCCATGGCTATTTCTAAGCTATAGATTTGGGTTGAGTAGAGATGGATGAGCAGGATAGTACATGACTAAATTCTTGGACATATGCCCATATTTTATAGTCATATTGCCAACTCTACAGTTGATGTAGGCATCAACAGTGGCTAACCAAGGCCTCCCAAGGATGAGAGGGTAATGATTAAGCTTGGCTTTAGGCTGGAGAACTGGGAAGTCTACAGGGTACTCCCAAGAGTCAATGGAGAACATTCAAATCCTCCAAAATCCCCTCAGGGATCGCTGTGGAATGATTTGCAAGTTGCAAGACTATTGTGGTCTTTCTCAATGAGCCCTGGAGATTGAGCTTGAGCATGGTGTCTGTTATCTCAAAATCAGACCCTGGAAGGCTGCAGACCAGGAAGACTTCAAGTAAATATTTCAAACCTACTTTAGGCTAAGCCTTAGCCTCCTCAACCTGAGAGGGTTCTCTCAAAAGGGTTAATGATTTTAATTATAGATAAGATGGCTAACTCTTGTAAAACAACTGTGACAAATATGAATGGTGAAACAGATTTAACAACTATCCATTGGGCTTATGGAGTCAACAACACCTCAATATCACAATGAACTCAACCTTACATGGAAGTCAGGGCATTCAACATTTAAACATTCAGAACATAAACTCATATGGGACCACACAGTTTACAAATGTAT
The DNA here is from genome assembly GCA_000404065.3 of Pinus taeda. NCBI lineage: Eukaryota > Viridiplantae > Streptophyta > Pinopsida > Pinales > Pinaceae > Pinus > Pinus taeda. The sequence continues at coordinate 118,763 of APFE030823505.1, read as the reverse complement.
ACAGGAAGTCAGAGCACATTCAGTGAATTCTGAGTGATTATACATCCATACTACTGTAATAATTAAGAAAAGGACAACATCACATATTCTAAACATAAAAAATCCTTCATGAATCCTGAGAAGCAAGGTCAAATATGTATTACTGAAAATGAGTCTTACATGAGCCAAATACAAGCTTTTCCATAAAATTTCCAACCCCTATTACATTGCTGCTCCAACTATATATAGAGTTCTTCTACCTAACTGAGATTCCTCCTCAAGCATGAGGGGAATTCAAATTCCTCCTTATTTGACACCTATTGATACTTAAACTAACTATTTAATACAAAAGACAACTAACTAGGAGTCCTAGAGACCTAAAACAATTAGGAGTGTAACTCCTCATTATGATCAAAACAACCTTATCTAAACATTTAAAAGATTATTTGACACCTAAAACTCCATGAAGTCTAACTTGATGAAGCCTTCCACATGGTCATCTGACTGTTGAAGACAAAACCTATAAATTAGGGAACATGTTTCCCTGTTTTTAGGTTTAGGATCCCTGAAAATGGCACGTGGTACAGAACCTTTATCTCCTCATCCATGACACATTTTTCGAAACTAAGGGAGGTTTTTGTAGTCCAAGATGTCTAGAACAAAAAAATATCTTGGTTTTTTCAAATCCTTCTCCAGCTGTCCAGAATCAATCTTTGATGTTCCTAGAAACTAGGAGGTTGTCCCTTGCTCTGTTCTGGCTGAAAAATGGGTCTTGGGACAGAGCTCATAACTTCTCACAAAAAACGTATTTAGAAAAACTGAAGGAGGATTTTGTGAAACAATACATTATGAAAAAAAACTCTCTTGGTTTTTTGAAACACCGTCCCTACCTTCCAGAATGTGCCTTTTAAAAACAGTTGTAAAACAAAGACATATGCCTGTGAAAAACTTGCACCTACAGCAGTTTCGTAGCGCAAGTTTAATCATTCATTTCTCCAAGCTCAGGATGTATTTGAGGAAAATGAAGGAGGTTTTTGTACTTCAGTATATTAGGGATGAAAACCTCTTTCACTTTTCAAAGATGAGGTTTTAATGGCTCATAAATGCTTCTAGAAATTGACTGGTAAAAACAAGGAGAGAAAGTTCCTCCTTTTTTGCTTTTGGTCTTCACAAGGATATTTGAAAGCAATTATGCCTACTGTCCTTCTTTGATTACACAAAAATGTTTTGAAATATTTTTCTTTTCATGTGTAGACCTTGCCCATGTACCTGTATGAAGACAAAACCTTCTTCAACGCTGCTTGAAATATGATGAAAAATACTTGCTGTGATCACTTTTATAACAAATGGCTTATGGTTCATATATGCTTTTCCTTTGCCCTTTCTGCCCTTGCTAGATGTTTCTGTTGTGTGAATGATCCTTATTCAGAAACTCCCTTTAAAAAAGGTTTCCCTTTTGTTCCTCAAAACTGGTCAACTATATCAAAATATGCAGCTACAGCAGTTTCGTAGCGCGCTACGAAACTGCTATGCATTAGGCATTATCTTCAGCAGTTTCATAGCGCGCACTACGAAACTGCTGTGTAATCACCAAAACACAGTTTTAATGCCAATTCAACTCTCTTGATCTTTCCTTTGCTTGAAATGGCGTTTCCATCTACCATGAAGTTGTTCAAAACTTACATGCCTTGCTTGAGCCTTCAAAGAACTCTGATGTATGCTGACCCTGAGTTTGCCAAGTGCTTCTTATGCATGAAAGGAACTTGAGAATAACCAAGGCCAATTCTCCCTTACCTTACCCTTTTCCTTTGAAATATTTTCAGTGATAACAGTGTCCTTTTTCATCACATTAACGGCATCCCCAAGATCAATCAAAGTGTGTGGTATAGTGGTACAATTGATGTGCACATCTACTACAGGGATTCTAGGGTCCAAATCCTTTGGGAAAATTACCTGCCACAGAATTAAGTCAGACAGTTATCCAATGACATTAATGGTAGGGATGTCTCTTTTTCACCTCCGTGGATGTTTGAAGCACTTCTCCTTCATAAAAATTTTGTAAATAGGTACATCCTTTATGGCTTGGAGAAGTGGAATTTTGACATGTATATTTTTCAATTCACCCAAAAGTTCATTCTCTTCTAAGGTAGGCTAGACTGGATGGGTTAATATCTCAGGAAAGGGTGGTGGATTTAATCCAGGCATGCTTTCATCTCTTTCTTCCTCACTCTCCCTAGGTGGAGGTAGAGGTTGGTTGTTTGGGAGTACTCTCCCAGATCTCAAATTGATTTCCTGAATCTCCACAACATAAGCAGGATAGGATGTCTCTCCACTATATACTTGTTGTGCATGTGTATTGTTCAGGTTTGGATTTGGTTGGGAAGGAATCTGGAGTTGTTTAGGTGGAGCAGGGTGTAAAAGTTATGGTTTAGTAGGTGGTGAAGGAAATAAAGTTGGAGGATTGTTATATGGGGGCCTCCAACCCTGGGGGTGCATTCCACTGAGGTTGTGGCAGAGTTTATGGCTAAAATGACTAGTTGGTCAGCTGGGAATGGTATTGAGGTGTGTTACAGATCCATTAGGGCACATTACTCCCATCATTTAGATCAGTACCATTAGGGCTCATTAAACCCTAATTCAGTTGCTACATGCCCTAGACAAGTCATCATTTCGAATGCCTCCTTCCCTGAGAGTTTCTTGGCCTGAAGCCCTCCAAAATTGCCTCCTTGAGGGACTAGCATAGCCTTGGATAGGGGTAAGTGCACTTTAGTTCAGGTAGGCCCATGTCAAGGTACTTTGTAGAGCACCTAGGCCCACTTTGACCTGCGCTGGGCAATATTGAATGAAATTCACATAGGGTTCTGGGAATATTCTTATCTTTTGGATCCATCTAGAAGATTCCCACACTTATCATCTCCTATGATCTCAAACTTAGATAGGGAATGAGTTAAGTAGCCTCCTACCCTCTCATCCCTTCGTCCATGGAAACTAAATCTAAGTTTGGAAGGCCATTCAGTACCCTCATTCATGACAAAACCTCCTCCATTTGCCTATAAATTGAGCACTCATCTAAGTGATCAAGGGCTGGACTTTGAGAATTTGTAAGGAGATACTATTGGTGTGAGAATCAAGAGTATAAGAAGTAGTGTTATGCTACCGGAGTGTTGTGTTATTGATGTGATGTTGGTTGGAACCCAATCTATAAGACTGGTAATGGATCGGACTTCATGGTTGTAATTCCTCCTTCTATCTAATAAAGTTGTTTACACCTTTTTCCATATGCTTATCTTGATATGTGATGTTTATATGTTTGAATGTATCTGATTCCTTTTACTTATATTCGATAGATCTCTTGCTTTGATTGGTTCTCTGTCTTCTGTTTATGCTTGCAAGTACTTTTTGAGTGAGTTAAGTTCAAGAAAGAGTGATAGGAGTCATACAAAGGAGACAAATGGAAAGTGAAAGAAAAAGTAGGTCCTTTGATTCACTTTGTCTAATTTATCATTTATAGAGAAAGGATAAGTGCTTTAAATCTGTCATTCTAGGTATAGCTACCTAACTAGGGAATTAGTATTTATTTGTAGATGCAAAATTCCTCATAAAAAATTAGCGACTCTGCTTGGGACGATCATAGTTTCGGGTAGTTTACCTTCATCCTAATACACTCTAGTAGACCTTACTTGCTCCCATTGATCTTCTTTCAGCCTTTTGAAGTGCGTTTTGGTGAAAATTGTGCTTGTAAGCCCTTAGGATGGCCTCTCTGGCACCAGCGTAGGTTTGGTATAGAGACAAAGCACTGTAGAGCACCCTTGGCTTGATGATAGTTCTCTGAAGTGAAATTTCTCCCATTCAAGGCTATGTTGATCCTTAGGGCAAAAATCCCTCCTTTGAGTTGATTTTTTGCCAAATTGCCTTCTATTTCTGCTTGCCGAAAGGTCAATGATGCTTTTGCCTCTTAAATCAATTTGTGTTTCCTTTTATAAACCTACTTTTTCCTTGATTGTTTAGTGTTTCTTAAATGATTTATTTATCACTATCAATTCATTGTCAAAGTTAGTTTATAATCTATTAATCTTTGTTCAAAAGAAAGTGTCGTAAAAGTCTTCATTTCTTTTGAAACGGAACTGTAATAAAGTCTTCATTCTTGCAAAAGTATTGGTTGATTGTATGTGCATTAGTTTTATTTTGTTCATCACAACATTAAGGGAATTGAAAAGAAAAACTTTCATTGTGCATTGAAAAAGTTTGTGTGTGCTCATAGGAATAGTTTAGGTAAATTGCATTAGATGTGTTCTTTGTTCATTGATTACAAGACTCTGATTGTTGTATCCCTACTAGCTAATATTTTAATTGTCAAAATTGAATGAAAAGGATGTTTACCATATTAGTTGAATTCTAGTAATTACAAACATACATCACATGGTGAACCTTAAAAGGAAAATTCTAAAGAAGATCAACATAAAATTCATCAAAATTAACCTAATGGAGCATTGTAACTTAATGCATAACATTTAGAGGTTCTAGGCTAGAGATGTGTTTTGGCATCGTAAAACATAGTAGTTGTCACTAACTTGTCTGCAATACATCCTGAGTCTGATACCTCATTCCACGTACATGAGTATATCGTAGCTTGTCCACATACCTTTTGTTATAGAGGGTAGTGTTACAATACGTACAATATATGGGAATGCTCTCACTATGCGGTTTCAAATTAGACAGCACAAATACGGATTGGGCCTCCACGTACTTTCAGATATATATGGGAGGAAAAAACTAGGTTTCTATCCATCCTTAGGTAACCAAGTCAGCTGCCTTGTACACTGTGATACACCAAACACATCATTCAGGGAGATTTCCTGCCCATACTTCTGGGTTCACCAGGAGGTATTTTGTAGTTCACAGTTACTTGGTAATCCTTTTGCCTAGATCATCCCTCTATTGTTTTGTTTTGTTTTGTGATTTTGATTAAAATAAATTTAATTGACCATGGATAACGTCCTCCACGCTCACTCCTTAGTTTATCTTAGGTTGATACATATGGCAACAAATCTGGGGTCCACCAATTAAGGAATTCCTTTTTATGGGAATCCTAGTCCTTTTCCTCCTTTCGGAAACATTGGAGCTCCTTATATGGCTACATTGCCCCTTTCGAGACTTACCATTGGCTTTCTAGTATGGTTGTATTCAACCTCCTTGGTTCAAAATGTCGTGATTTCTCCGCAATCGAGTACTCCTCCAACTGGAAATAATCAACCTCCAGTTGATCCTAAAGTTGACCCTTTTCCTTCTTCGTTAGTTGTTTATTTCTCCCCTTCTTCCTCTTCACCTGGTGGAAGTATTGGTAATAATAACTATGAAGCTAAGAAGAAGTAGAAAGGGAAGAAGAAGAAGAAAAATAAAATTCAACAGGGGGGCAACCAAGAAACTATTGCTTTGAATGCAACGTCTGAAGAGAAACCATCTAATAAGCCTCACAAAGTTCGATATCCATGCGAACTTTGTACGGGAGACCACATTCTTTGAAATTGTCTTGATATTTTTCAAATATTAGAAGAATTTTCTTCTCATTCACATCATCATGTTTCATCAACTTCTGGAGATCATGCTAGTGACACACCATCAACTAGTTGTAGTAAATTTCATGGAAAGAAGGGTAAAGTTAAGTTCCCCTATAGGTTATGTGAAGGGAATCACCCCATTCACCTTTGTCCCTAAATTGATCTGGGTCCGGGTGTGACCTTTTACTTTCATGATGTGTTAAATTGCATTTTTTAAAATAACATAAATCAATACATATGCATACTATATAGAATAGGAACATGACATTCATCAACACATGAAACATAAGCTATTGATAATGGAGTTTTTCCAGGAGGGACTATGTCTCTGGGCCCCAATGTCAAGATGGTGTATGCTATTGCATTAAGTGCTATCAATAATGATGATGTACATAAGAGGTGATGTCAATGTCATACAAGGAAAATTCCCTCACACAGGAGTGGCTCCAAGAGATGTTCTGCTATAGGAACTCTCATCCAAAAAGGACTCCTATCAGCATGACCTAAACTTATGCATGATGATAATGAGCATCCCACCAACATGGCATGAAAGGGATCTCAATGAAAACATACATGGTGACACCTGAGTATCCCATCAACATAACACGAAGAGATCTCAAATAAAAAATGTTGAATCATGACAACAAGTACATCTCACAAATGACAGCACTTAATGCAGCGACCTACACCATCTTGACATCGGGCCCCAAAGATGTAGTCCCTCGTGGACGAACTCTATTATCAACTACTTATGTTTTCATGTGTTGATGAATTTCATCTTCTTCTTTTTTATAGCATGCAGATGTATTCATTTACATTCTTTTAAAAAGTGCAATTTAACACATCACCAAAGCAAAAGGTCTTGGAAGGGTCCTTTCTCACACCCAGACCTGAATCAAGTGGTATCAGAGTAGTCCTTGTGTGGATGTGAATTGCAAGTGTGAACAATAGAATGTGCAGTGAAAGAGGATGAAAAAGTGATGTACGAGACCATGCTCAAAATTTCCCAAAGGGTGGAAATAATGTATGAAACTCTACAGAAAGAGACAGAGGAAAAGGAGCGATTGCGGCTTCAGTTGCAAGCCACAGAAGAGGCCCTGGAAGAACTGAAGCACAACAAAAAGAATCTTCAAACAAAGAACATTGAATTGAATATGCTTATACATGAAGTGAAAGAGGAGAAGCATAGTTTTCTATGACAACTGCAAGCAAAGGGTGAGGCCTTGGAAAAGCTGCAGCACGACCCATGTGATGTAAAATGTAATTCTCTAAATTCATGTATGTTTCCTAATGATGATTGCATTATTTTTGAAAATCATACCACAAGAATTGGCTCCAAATTGTTGAAGAAAATGGAGTATGAAGGAAAAGGCTTGGGCATTAATGGCCAAGGCATTGTCAACCCCATCAAAGCTGTCGAATATGACTTGGGTATGTTAGGAAAGAAGTTGAGGAATGTACCGAGACAACTAATGAACCACCAACAATAGATGATGAGAAGCCCTCATCAGTTCTTTCCAAATTGACAGAGGAGGTAAATATGTTGATTTCTGTTTGGTTTTGTCTTCACATAATATGATTTCTATTGGAGATGTGGAGATCCCAATTACAGGGACAAACATAAATCTCCTTACTAGGATGAGGCATGAGGAGGAAAAAGGACTTGGTGCTAATAACCAAGGCATAACTCTGGAGGATGTGCTTGAACATCGATTTGTAGGCTTGAGATACACCGAGGGACAATGCTCAAAGGTGTTAGATTCTTCCAAGAAATCGTTGAAATCGTCGAGGAAAGAGAATGATGGGAACAAATAACCATCATCCCATGGCAGTTTCCATTGTAGGGAAAGAGCTGAGGCAAGCTCTTATCACCATACTTACACCAGAGATAGCAAGGAAAGGTATAACCAATATCGACATTCGAATGTTCATTTTGATTATAATCATGTTGTTAATGATGAATGTAAAACGTGGCATCGAAAAACATGTACCTTTTGTGGATTACATAACCATACATTTTCTAAGTGTTGGAAAAGAATAGCAACATAAAAAAATACAAGGTGTGAAAGACCCTCTCGACAGTAGGAAAAGAAACATGTTAAGTAGATCTGGAGGAAGGAGACCTATTGTAGTCATTGCGACAGAAGTGGCCATCAAAGGGCCACATGTTGGAGGCTCCATCCAGAGCAACGCCTTAAAGACAAAGCGTTGATGCATGAACTAGGTGAAACAATTGTTCGACAAGCAAAACCACCATAGGGGGGTGACCCATTCACCTTGATAAGTGAAAAATGGTTTCTAGATATGTTAGCTTGTCATGGTCGTGCTTTTAAACCATTTGTTGCATTTTAATATGTAAAAGTGATGATGTGTGTTCCATCACTTGTTAAGCAACAATGATGTTTGGTCTTACTTTGTGATGCATTTTACACTCTGAAAGTGATGTTGTGTTTCCATCACTTGTCAAAGAAAAAATAGTGTTTAGCCTTATTTTGTAAATAATGATGTGTTTTCCATCACTTGTTGAAGCAAAAATGTTATGTTGGCCTTGTTTTCATAGATGGGGTATTGTGTTCCTCTTGATGTAAACTTGACCACCGAGTATGTGTTATAAACTCGTGGAAAGTATGGGATGCTTGGGTCATTAGTTGGTCATGTAAATTAAGCATGTAATTTGCAAAAACAATGTACTACAGGTTGCATATATTGCAGGTGTCAGCTCATCACTCAAGGCTCCGAAGAACAAAGGTGAAGGAGATGGAAGCTAGACATTTTCAAGACACTTGTGATATAGACAACATACGGAGAAGTTGCATATTGTTTTTCATGCTTTTGGAGGACCAAAAGCTCCTCAGTGGGGAGAATTGATCCAGGTGGCTCCAGGGACACGCACAGGACAAAGAGGGCTTATGAAAGCTCAAAAATCAAAGTGATTAGAATGATTTCAAATAAGGACCAAAATGTAGATATCGTCATCCTAATCGTGGTGGTGTGAACAGTTTGTCAAACCGAGTTTGTATGTGAAAGTTAGGAGCAGTAAAAGTTTGGTTGACTTTTGCTGATTGGGCAGGCTTAAGGAGGCAACAATTTGGAGAAAATCTGGCCACCGGATTCTGGCCAACTAGGGCCAAATTCTAGAAAAAATTGTGGTTTCTTTAATTTGTCTCCTTCAGTCATTTTTTCGAATTTTCAAAAACGACTAAATTTGTTTAAATGAAACAAAATATATATATATATAATTTGGGGTGGAAGGCCACCAACCCCACCACCCCCATACACCATGTATTAAAAAATATTAATTCTGGGCTAGTGGGCCATGACCCCCAATGGCCCTCCCTCAACCTTCAAACAAACATTTAAAATTAGGGGTGGGCGGCCATGACCCCGCCATCAATGGAGCCATGCCACCTTAATACCATAAACATGTAGGGGCGTGGGTTGTGTTAACACCCAGGTTGTTCCCTATGACTCCCAAGGGAATACGGCCGGGGTAACCACTAACCAATCTTTGGACTACAGCTTCTAGCCCAGCTGTAATCAGAGAGGGCTCTCTCTGTAAGGTTTGTCACTGTTTTAATGAAGTTTTAGGCTAGTTATGAAGTGAATGTTTGATTGTTTTTATATGTTTGGTTGGGAGGATGCTTCTGATAGTTTTTAGAGCATTATCTGCAGATGAAACTAATCCATTGGGCAATGGGGTCTGTAACTGTAGTTTCCTTGAAATCTTGGCTTAGTGCAGCTAGAATTACAGGGCCTGTGTGTATTTCATAAAACAAACTGTAAATCGTGAGGGTGAAATGAAAAACAACTAGCAAAGAGCAATTAAGGATTCTTTACTAAGCTGGGTAGTGGGAAGGAGGTCTATTACTTAGGAGCAATTACTTGAATTCCTGAAATAACAGAGCACTGTGATGATATAGCATGAAAGGTATCACTTAAGAATTACTCTTTCGATACCATAACTGAAGAAAACATATGAAATAGCTAGGATTGAGCTCAGGGTAATCAAAGACTAAGTCCTGGGACTATTCTTTTTCCTTTCCATTTATATATTGAGTACATGGAGAGCATGAATGATATATGAAAGTATAGCAAACATATATGTAACAGAGAGTAACGAGAAAACTTATTGAGCCATGGAATACATAGGAATCCTACAACTTTGAGCCATACACCATCAAGACATCAAGAGACATAATGCTTGGAGAAATCCCATCATCCTTTGTATTAGTTGTTTGAAAATTTACAACATAAGAGTAACATAAGAGATATCAAGAGATTTCTTACATCCGGAGTCCAACCCCTGCTAACAAATGTGAGGGGGAATATATAGAAGTCTAATACAAAAATATCTCAGGCATTGAGTCATCTGAGAGGGAAATATCTTCTTACACTCGTACATGGCTCGTAGATGAGAAGTAATTACAATCTTAAATGAGTTATAAAAGCTCTTAACTCCCGTCAGAGTAATTTTTGACCTTTGGGGTTTGCGGAGTCGGTTGAACGGCTTTATCATAACTGCTGAATGATGTGTTGTGCAGCTGTCACTTTTCTGTGTCTTCTTGGCCCTGCCACCTGTGCTTGCTGATGCTGTTGTCGCGGCCGAGTACCTGTGCTGAGTTGGCTCAGCGTCTTCATACCTGTTGATGTATCTTTTGTCCAGCTGTGTATGCAATGCAAACTTTTTGTTGAAGAGAAAGTCGTGATTACTTAACTTTGATTCAAAAGTAATCTCATTAATTCCTGCCATGTATCTGGTGGAGGCAACTGATGTTTCAAAATTGACCCCATGGTCTCATCAGCCTCTGTATACTTATAAAAGTGAGGGGGCTCATCAAATAAGTGTGCAACTTCATTTTTAATAAAAAACAAATTATCTATTCTATCAAAAAGAATTTGCCCTGTTACTGGGCCTGCTCCTAAAGATGTACTTGGTGCTTCAGCAATCTGTATTGCTGCAAAACTGCTTACCCTCTTGACATACTTCTCATGTGAGAGTAATTTTCCTGATTCCAATAGGCTAGGGAGCCCTCTGTCCTGTAAGGCCATGAACCTGTTCTGGAATTTGTTGATGTCAGCTTGCATATCCTGGATTCTTCTGTCCAGGGTCTGAATCAGGTTTTTCATTGTCAGGACTCTTTTGATTAAGGAGATGGTTTCAGTCCTGTTTCCAATTCCCATTCTCACCAGCTGGGAACTTGTCCTGTAATTGAGCACTTCTATCATCTTGGGGGCAATCTCAGGCATATTGCCTAGAGATGCCCTTGCCCTCTGCAATTCTTTTCGTGCTCTGCTAATGAGTGCCACTTGCTCATAAATGGCCTCAATATATTCCCATTGGTTGGTTATTGACTGTCCAATGGTGGTCCAGATAACTTTCTTGAGCTCTGTTGTAACTTTATCTAAAGAGAGCTCTTTTTCTAGCTCTGCAATCCTCTTCTTCAGAGCTTTCACCTCCCTTTCCCTCTCAGCCATATTTTGCTTTGATTTGTCATATTTCTCATTTATCTTTGCTAGGCTATCCTGGGCTTGGCTGAGCTCTGACATCTGGGCCTCCAGCACCTGTATTTCTTTCCTCAGCTTCTGCATGTCCAGGCTTTCAACCTGCTCTGTTGTTGGTGCTGAGGTGGTTGGTGTTGTGGTTTCTGGAGCATCCTGTTGTGCTTGTTGCTTTGGAGGGACACTGTCTTGAGGGGTTTCCTCAAGGTTTATTGTTTTTGTAGGCGGCTTGGAAGATTGCCCTGCCTCCCTCCGCTACAATGCTGCTTCCAATGTGGTTTCCGTATCCTGCAGCTTTTCTTGTGTTTCAATCAGCTCCTTGTATAATGTCATTAATAAGGAAGCTGCATCCTTTTCTTGCCTCTGCTGGGAAACCTCATCTGTCTGTGGGTGGAGAGTTGGGGGGATCTTCAATTTCTTCTTTATTGCAGCCATGTCTGCATCCCTCAGCTTAAGGACTTGTTGCACAGCCTTAACATCATTGGGGTCATGCCCAAACTCTATGATTATTTCCTCTAGGGCCTTGATTCTGTTATCTTTCGCTTGAGAGGATGCCTTCTCCAATTCAAGCTGTGCTGCAGTATTGTTTACTCTATTTTGCAGCCTATAATTGATCAAGATCTTATCTGCTAGAGTGGCATAGACCATCTCACCCGTCTGTTTCTGAAGCTCAATCTGATCTATTGGGTGGATGTCTTTTGCCAGGACCTCCAGATTAGTCCTGATGTAATCTGCAGCTGTTTGTGGTTGCTGCACTATTGGAGTGAAGTGGCTCATGGTCATCTTGCCCTCTTGCACATCAAATGCGGACATGATCCTTTGCTGATTTGGAGGAGCCATGTTTAGCAGGTGATTGTAGAGCTGAATCTTTATTGGCTCACTCCTTCTTTTGGCCTCTTTGAACTACCCTTTTATGCTTGCAGCTGTCCCCTGCTGCTGCCCTGAGGAGCTCACCTCTCCTAATGTTGCCTTATCTTGCTCCTGCTGCAAGGAGCTGGTAGAAGCCTCCATACTTGGCATTTCCTCCTCTGAGAAGGGATTTAGCCTTTGCCTCTTCTCTGATGTTTCAGTGAGGGGAGTTTCCCTCTCTCTTTTTCTGCTAATATCCTCCCTTTGAGGGGTTTGGAGGATGGAGGAATCTACTCTGGAATCCTGTCTAGGAGGCGCCATTGGTGTTGTTTTTTCTTGGGTAGCCATTTGGGCCTCTCCTTTCTGCTTCTCCTGACCCTGTTGGTCTCCCTGTTGCTGTTCTTTCTGGGGCTGCTGTTGTTGGCCCTGTTGGCCCTGTTGTTCCTCTGGTTTTTCCATAACTTTATCCTTGCCCTTGTTTTGCCCTTGATTTGTAGTTTGCACTACCTCTTGTTGTGTTGCAGAGGATGAAGCAGTTGCTCCTGTTTGAGGATTTGGCATAGAAAGCACCTAAGAAGGACATTCCAAGTCAGCCATTTTTAACAAATGCCTTCTAGCCCTTTCAACTAGTTCTTCTTGAGACACAGGCTCCTCTAGTGTGTTTCTTCTCCACTTTGGTTGGTTAGCATGTCTTAGAATGTGGAACATGCTCTCATGCTCATAGCTAGAGAGCTTGCATTTTTGCCTTCTCAAGGATATAAAGTTGTTAGGGTCATAGGGCTTCCAAAGGAAGCTTTGTTTTAGGCCAAGGCCTTCCAACATCCTATCTGCCTCTTTCCATCCTTCTCTTCTGTTTAGGATGACGTGGCCAAGCTGGTTTCTAACTTTAAGCTGTGCCTTTTTACCCCTGCCTGCAAAGTGCACCTGGACGGCATTGCCAAATTGCCTGAAATACTCCAAGGTAAAGAGTCTCATGGGCGCAAATCTGGGCAGCTTGTATGGGTGCAGCTCACACCCATATATTCTAATCACAGTGAAATGCTGGTAAAAGTACCAATCTCCTATGCTGTAGGCACTGGACAGTTGCAGAATCCTCTGCATCTCATCAGAGAGTCTTGGAGGGGGTGATGTTAAGAACAGAGACAAAGCTGGATGGATGAATAAGTCTATGAACTCAGAATATGTATATGGTGAATATGCAAGGATGTGGAAGACTGAGCTCCAGTATACCACTGATGTTGGGTTTCTTGTTGCATCAGTTCTCTTGATTTCAAAGGAGAACTTCTCATGTTGGTGGTACAGAATGAGATGATAAATATATGAGGTGTATCTGAACACCCTCTCCCTGGAAAAGTGCAGAAATTGCTCATGTATCTTGTCGGAGATATATGTAGCATAGTCATGACAAATGGGGGTCTTACCAGGGGAAAACATTGTCATCATCACTAGCACAGTTTCCTCTATAAACTCCATTGATTTGTATCCCAGCACTGAGCTTATCATGTATGCCAAGTCCAGGCCCAGTTGATTTAAATAGCCATCAAAGATGGGAGGATGCAGCACTCTGTCAGATTTTTTGATAAACAATTGATTCACCTTTAGGATCTCTGCCTCTGTCAGTATTTTGGCTCCTTGGTTAATTAGGTCTAGCAGGGATAAAGGAACCAATTTCTTTTGAGTTTTGAACTGGAGCATTTCCCTGATGGACTCAGGGGTGGTGTAAAATACTACTGCACCTTGAGGGTTGAGCACAGCCCTCTGCATAGGGTCATAGCAGACAGCACACAAGTGGATGAGGTCAGGGAACTAGTTGACCTAGGGCATCTTGAAGATTGGGAGGGAGGACTCCCAAATGCCTAGAATATCTGTTCCATCTCTGTGCTTAGCCCTGAGCTCATTTAGCAAATGAATGTGAAACTTACATTTGGATGGGCTGTCCTCTGAGATTTGGTAATCTAGGTCTGCCAAATCTTGCCAGTCTAGCTCTCTCTGGGGAGCATTCAAGGGAGTAACATTGAGGGCTACTGATGCTGGGGGGGTATCCATGTCTGTTCGAATGTTTTGTTGAGATGATGAGCGTGCTACCTGAGGAAATGGAATTGAGAGGAACACCGAGTAACAGGATTGCTCTATAGCAGAATAGAATACTGTTGGGCTCTCTGAGAATGCTTCTTATAGAGTTTAGCAGACCTCCTTTGACAATTTAGGAGCAGGTTATGAGTTCATGATTGGGCGAACAGAGAAGGGTTTTCACTAAAATTGAAGTGCAAAATGGCTCTGCCAATGAAATTCGACCTCTAATTCTCCATGGGAAGCAGGGTATACTTGGTTTTCTGGTGAAATTTTAGTATTCTGTCGTGTTCAGGTGTATTTTACAATTTACTGTGAAAAAACCAGTTTGCAAGGAGGTACACGGGCAAATACCTGTTTAACCAGTTGCTCGGGACGAAATAGCAGTTGGGTTGGCGCTTTGAGCTTCTGCGAATGGTCTGGAGTTGGCTGGTAGACTGCTGGTCGTAGTATGCATGCAGACAGCGTAGAGGTTCTTTTACAAAAATGATGAAAAAACGCGAAAAATCATGAAAATATGGCATTTTTGCTTTATTGGCGCGCTTTTTGAGTGACGTCAGCATGTGGGTCCGAGTGGGATGGCGTCAGCAGGATGTCATCGGGTGACGTGGCGGCCCGAGACCGGTCCACGGGGGCGATGAGGTGGCAGCCAGGTGGACGAATGGAGGACAGGGTGCGCGGTTGTGGCATTGACGTGGGTGACAGCGGGCCGGGGACGTGGGAGGACAGGTGTCGCCATATCGGGCCCCCTCCTGCACGATAAGGAATCTGTCATAGGGGGCTTCGACGGAGTTTGGCAGCAACGTGTGTCCCCGCATGACGTAATTGTCTGACAAATATCGGAAGGTATCTGTCGGACGTCGGGGGCCTTTCGAAATCGCTGAGAGCCGTTGATCTACAGGCGCGCAATCGGACGGCTGTCAGGCAAGGGATCTGCACGACAAATAAAGTCAACATTTTTTAAAGGCCGGACGTCGGACCCCTCCAAAATTGTTGTTGGTCGTAGATGTAGGAAGGCCGCGATCAGACAGTCATCGGGTGAAACAGCTGCATGAACGATAACAGTCAGCGGGCGGAGTATAATATAGTATTTCTCGGCAAGCGCACCCAGCGGGACCCTCCAGTTAATGGATGATTTTCAATAGTTTTGGACGATTTTCTTTAATAAAATCAAATTTGCCCGACAACATTAGGAAAGGCAAAAACAAAGGTTTTCCATGCAATTTTTCATACAAACCATATGGGGGCAAAACATAGGATAAGCAGGTTTTGATGAATTGATATGAAAAAGGCGCACATTGGCTCCCTACCTTAGGATAAGGTGGGGAAGGTAGGTTTCATCATATTTTTGCCCTTTAATGGTATAAGTGGGCTCAAGAGGGTTTCTCTAAGGGTTTTCAGGCAAAAATGGAGACTTGGGTAGGCAGATGGATTCAGATGGAGAGAAGGGGTTAAACATGGGTTCTTGACCTTAACCAGATGTTAATTCAATTCCCTGGGAGTGGAAATTATGGCTATAGTGCCAAGGAGGGGATATTTATATATTGTGTGGGGTTTATACACCATGGTGTTATAATAATAGGGGAAATGAAGTATAGGGAGCTAGATAATAGAGTTAGCTATTAGTGTGGGGGGAAAATATGGATGAGGGTCAGTACAACCAAGTTTTCTTGAAAACAACTTAGTGTAAAGAGTAGATCAAAATGAAAAGACTTTTGCACAAGAAATGTGGCTTTTAAGGGCCATAAGAACCATCACAAAGCTTTGAGTCTCTCTTATGCACACAAATTGTGAAGGGGTGTTAGTAATGAGTGATATACAAATGAAAAGGGGAAGTTAGTCATGCTCCACTGTGTTACTTTTCCTGTACATGGTTAGCAAAGTTGATCTTTGAAGGGACATCACTTCTGCAACCCCATCTACCTACCCAACTAATTTGCCTAACATTTTTTATTTCTTCTTGGAGGGTGCACTTGGACTTGCAAACCCTTTATGTGCCTTTTCTTTTGCATTGGCTTTTTTGCTTTCATTTCCTATCTAATACTACCCTTATTTCTTCCAAGGCCCCAGATTAAGCAGTTGGGAACCTTAGTTTCTCTACCTAACTACTGATCTACCAAGATTAAACAGTTTGGACAGATTTCTTTCTCTATTCTACAACATAAATTGAAAACATGGCATGATCCAGATTAGACTGTTGGGTCATCCATCAAAACTTTAATGAATATGCAGGCATATACACACCTTCTCTTTTCTTGCAAATATGGAACCTTTGTAGCATCAAAATGGAGCATATTTGGCACTTGTATTTGCCAATCATGAAATATGAAACCTATTGGTATAGGTATCCAACAGGTTGTCAACCCCACCGCTCCTCCACCTCACCCTCTTAAATCTATAATGGTGGTAGAGGTTAGGGGAGTGGGCCGCCAAACTGGCGGACCCACGTCCCATTAAAATAAATTTAACCGTTATGTGTAAAAAAAGGGAGGGGTGGAGTTTGACCACCTGACCCCTCCTCAATGAACACTTATGATTAAACACTGCGTAAACCAACCTCATGTGGGAATATCCGCTCAGAAATTTATATTAACCTTCATTTCATCAGCATGGAGGAACTAGGAGTGGTCAAGGAAACCAAGACACAGTTTTTTTTAATTAATTTATTGCATGTGGAGCCATGATTGAGCAAAATTTCCAGGAGGGTGAAATTTTTGCAGTGTCCAAATTAGACAAAATTTATGTTGATCTTACACCTCTCAATGACAAGAACCCGATGGCATAGTTAGTTTCATGATCTGAGCAGCCAATTTGCAAAGGACCTAGAGGAGGGAATCGTTGAAGAATCTAGGGGGAACCTAAACGATTCCCTGAGCCCCAGATTTCCACTTTCTCAGAATTTAGAAATTTGACAGTCAATTTTGCACTATTCGACGCACAAAATCTGATGGTGTGTTCATATTTTCCATTTACTCATTTCATTTTTCAGCCACTTTTCTAAGTGGAGTGCAGGGGTTAGCATTCGACGTGTGAGCAGTCATTCCATGAGATTCGATGCCACGAGATTGATGGTACGACCAGCTTCAACAATTTGACATCCATTTCTTCAAATGGCTTTAGGATGTGAGGTACATGTAGTGTGTTCATGTACTTATTTTTCTATGCATTGTGTTGCACAGATCCCTGTTTGATGTTTGATATGAGATCTTGTTTCTTGTCTTCATGATTCCTACTTGATGTGATGTAGAATCATTTGTGAGATGTACTTGTTGTCATGATTCATCATGTTTTATTTGAGATCCCTTTGTTGTTATGTTGATGAGATACTCTAGTGTCGCCAGGTATGTTTGCATTGAGATCCCTTTCATGCCATGTTGGCAGGATGCTCATTATCATCATGCATGAGTATAGGTCATACCAATAGGATTCCTTTTTTATTGAGAGTTCCTATAGCAGAACATTTCTTGGAGCCACTCTTGCATGAGGGAATTATCCTTTTATGATAACGACATCACCTCTTATGTACATCATCACTATTGAAAACACTTAATGTAGCGACCTACACCATCTTGACACTGGGGCCCGGAGACTATTCCCTCCTAGGAAAACAATTTTATCAACGGCTTATGTTTTCATGTGTTGACGAATTTCATGTTCCTCTTCTTTACAAAATGCAGATGTATTCATTTATTTTCTTTTAAAAAATGCAATTTAACACATCATGAAAGTAAATTCACACCTGGACTCGGATCAATCACTGTCCTAGTTCACCGCAACGACTTCCATCTGGTTACAGAAGTCTATCCCTTAATCCTTCACTAGTTGATAAAATGACTAACCCAAATCAACCGTCAGTCGAACCCACTCTCTCTGAATTTGAATCCCATGAGTCTATACCTGACCAATCACAAGTCAAGGAAACAATTGACCCGATTTCACCTTCAGTTAATTTTACCTTTCCCAAAGAGAGTGAATATGATGCCACTCAATTTCTTTTCATTTCTTCAAATTCCAATGAGATTGGGGAAAATCCTTCTATTCCATCAAGATAGGAAGAAAATCCTCCCACTCTCGTAACTCAAGGGGATAATTCTCCTATTTCTATGGTACCCCCTTCAAGTAATCTGGTCACTTCCGTTGATTGGAAACGACTAGCAAGATGTCGTCTTCCTTCTTATATGCCTTTCCATATCATAACACAAGTTTGTAATATGATTGTACCTGGAACTATTATAGCTAAAGGTGCATTTGTGAGCATCCTTTCCTCTACTATTTGGCAAGCACTCGGTTCACTGCCAACTTGTGCCTGTTACCTAGAATCTGTTGGCTTTTAACAGAGGAACCAGTCAACCATTAGGGATTATTCCTCAGTTGCCTATTACTTTGGGAGAAAAAATTATTCATGTCAATGTGATGGTAGTCCCAGGCCCTTTGTATTACAATTTACTTCTTAGGTGCGACTATGTTTATGACATGGGAGCTATTGTTTCAACACTCTTTCGAATGATGCGTTTCCTGCATGAAGGAAGAACTATCACCATTGAGCAGCTTTCGTTTCTTAGTACAAATATGGCTTCCAATAAACCATCTTACCTAAATGGTCCTTTTGTCCCAAAAGTATCTTCCTCGCCACGGGTCAATTATGTGACAATGCATTCCATTCCTACATCAACTGACGATCAATTCCATGATGTTGTACATTATGTGCTAGGGGCATTGCAACTGGATATCTGTAATGGATTCCTTGTTATGGATCCCTTCTAGAGCATTGTTCTCCCATATGATGAGAACCTCTTAGAAGTCATGACCTCTTATGGGTCATGAACAAGGAATATGAGGACAGTTCATGGTCTTGTGTCAACCTCATTAGAAAATGAAACAAATCTCAAAGCATAGTTCCTTGCCTTGTGTCAATCTCGTTAAAAAATGAAACAGGGAACTTGAGCAGAGTTCCTTGTCTAGTGTCAAGCTCATTAAAAAATGAAACAAACTCCCTTGAAAAAAAGTTCCAATTTGAGTATTTGATTAAATCTCATAAAATCCCAGTCGAGTCTTTCACTTGATCTCATAAATGAACCTTCATTCCATCCACCTGATAGCCACAAGTAGTCTACTTAGGCGAATGCAATGAAGCTTGGGGGGCATGCATCTAGAATCGAGTCATCATGTTGGGGGCATGTAAAATAATCTCAAACATAGTTTTTCATGTCAAGCTCGTGTAAAAATGAAACTGAATCCAAGTGTATTTTTTTGTTTCAAATGAAACTGAATCCAAGCATAGTTTTTCATTTCAAGCTTGTGTAAACATAAAACTAAATCTGAGCATAGGTTTTCATTTCAAGCTTGTGTAAAAATAAGCCCATTTCCATTTTAAACCTCATGATTTCCATTCTATTAGCCTTTTCTGTTAGATGAGCCTTGGTTTTTATCCTTCCATCGTCACTAACTGTTTGGCCGATCATACACTTTCTCTTGGTTGTTTTACTGTTTTTGAGGAATAGTTGCAATGAGTGGTCTTATTAGCCAGCCTCTTCACATAAATAAACATGTTTTAAGAAGTTCCAACATCACCAGAACCAGTTGCTATCCTAGACACCACTCATTCCTCAAAGTGGAGTCCTCTTTAAGCTCTTTTCAGACTCTCGAAATATGAAAAGATTGTCGAGCGCTTGTCCTTTTCAGCTCGTTAATGAATTGAAAATGACATCTACTCAGTATAAGTTTAACCCTTTTTTGGGTTGAGATAGATTATTTATGAAAAAGGAATGCACTGACTGAACATGGTCAATAGGTTCTCTCTTGTATTGTTTTACTCTTTTTCAGACTGGAGAGACAAATCTATGAAAAAAACTTATGGAGTTTTCTTTTTTTCCCTTTTCAATCTCTCTAAACATGAAAAGGATTGAGCTATCATTGTCGTTAGACTCATTAAAACATCAAATAGTGACAAACTTGTCCATCATGACAAGACGGAGTTTCACCTTCATTAGGCTCATTCAAACATCACATAGTGATGGATTCACCCGAAGGGTGGAATTATACAACAAGCATATGTTATCCTCCTTAAGCTTGATAAAAATAAAGAGGTATTGGTCAGCAATGACTAGGGAAAATGGGAAAAGAGGTAAACCACTTTATGGTAGTAGGTTACTCTTGAACATGACACTTTCACTTCATCATTGTGACTATTTGGGTTGGGTTATCTGCTTAATGGTCATCATACCATGGTCTATCATACCATCCATTAGTTTTATTTTGGGTCAATGTTGCTAATCCATTCAATGTCACCGACATGTTCAAGAGAAGTCACTCAGTTTAAAAATCATCATTTGCAATACTAATAAACCTTTATTTTCATGAACACCATTCCTAAACCTTGTGTCATTAGTCAAATTATGTCTCCAAAATAATTACACTCGTTTCATGTCATTGATGTGGGATACATCAAGGCCCTCCTACGATGGGTCACTTCTTGTCGACATTAGCACATTATCCAAGAAGTTGACTTAGAAATACTCTTCTAGTACCTTGAGGCTTGCATACATCAATGGCAAGTTTCTCACTTCCAGCAATAGGTTGACATCACTAGCCTTCGACTGAAAGACTTTGTATGGTGTTCGACATCAAAACATTCATTCACACCATGCAAAATGTAATACAATACCTTGAGGATCATTATCATTATCGGTGATTTCTCACACATCTGTTAACCGCTTACATCATTGGGTTGTAATCAGATGGTGTTTTCCCATGTTCGACTTTAGATCACATATTCGTATGGTTAGACTCGTACTTGAGCGAATGATTGAATGAGATAGAAGACCTCGGATCTAGTTTCATCCATCTAGGCTGCAATTTTAGGAAATGTACCAAAACATCTATACAATGGCTCTACATTGATGGTCATCATATCATAGGTCTATATCTTTAGATGACTATTTATGTACATTTAATAAAAGTTTATATGCTAACAATGGGTATGCCTTCCCTCAGTGATTCATGAGAAAAAATCAAAATATCATGATATTATGTATTGTAATTGACGCAAGTCACCAACCACTTCGAAACCTCCTCATCACATTGTAAAGCATATCACTTGACATCATTATTTTTGACTTCATGCTTTACAAGGCAACTGTTATAGATCCATTTGGGCACATCACTCCCATCATTCACATCAGTACCATTAGGGCTCATAAAACCCTAATATAGTTGCTACATGACCTAGAAAAGTCACCATTTTGAATGCCTCCTTCCCTTAGATTTTCTTGGCCTGAAGCCTTCCAGAATTGCCTCCTTGAGGGACTAGCATAGCCGTGGACATGGGTAAGTGTTACAGATCCATTTGGGTACATCAACCCCAACTTATAGATCAATATTATTAGGGCCCATAAAACCCTAATTCAGTTGTTACATGCCCTCATAAAGTCAGCCATCAAGAATGCCTCCTTCCCAAGAGATTCCAAGACTGAAATCATCCAAAAACTGCCTCTAAGAAGATCAGTGCAAACAAGCCTTTATCAGGGTGCACTGCAGTGCAACCCAATACACTACCAGGGTGCATTTTAGTGCACTTGGGCCCTCTTTGGCCTACGCTAGGCGAATTTGAGTGAAATATGCATTGGGGTTTGGAATATTCTTATCCATAGGATGCCTCTAGAAGTTTTCCAAGGATACCCACTCCTTTGGGCTCGAAATTGGATGAGGGAGGGAGTTAAGGAACACAATCCCTTTATCCCTTCCTCCATGGAACTAAATCCTAATTTTGGGAGGGCATTCATTATCACCATTTATGGCATAACTTCCTTCATTCAACTTTAAAAATACCACTCATCTAAGTGATCAGGGACTGGAAATCATTGAATTATAGGGAGATGCTATTAGTATGAGACTTGAGTTGGTTTCAAGTATTGTAATAATGTCAAAATGTCTTGCTTGTTATGAAGAGAGGATGGGATTGAATTGGAGGAGTGACACTGAATCAAGAAAACTAGGTTGTAACTCTTCCTTTTACTAATAAAGTGTTCAAATATTTTTCCATATGTTTGTATTGTTTATTGATGCTTTCATATGTGTATTATGTACTTGATTCCATTTTATGTTTAATCAATAAATCATTATCATATGCTTTTATCGGTTTTTGTCTTCTATGTGCAAGTACTTTTCAAGTGGATTAAGTACAAGAAGGAGTGAGAAAATTGGTCAAGGGAGATAAGGACTAAGCAAAAGCTTTAGATAAGCTTCTTTAATGTCTTATTTAATCTATTGGTTATAGAAAAGGTAGATAATTCTTTGCACTTTTGTTCTAGACTTAGCTACTAGTCTAAGGGTTTCGACATTTATCCAAAAACACTAAAACTTCCCAAAAAAAATTGGCAACCATACTGGGGATTGATTATCCATCTTAGTAGCTAAACAACCTGTTAAAACATTTTTACACACTCTACTTGTGTTCGTTGATTGATTTATGTCTTATTTCGTTGAAAATTGAGTCAAAATTGTGTCAAATTGCCTTAAAAAATGGCTTACTATCACTAGTGCAACCCAATGAAGGACACAGTGTTCTACAATGCACTTCCCGCATAGAGCCAGTGCACTGAAGTGCATTGTCTCTCACTGTATCTTGTGTTGATCCCTTGAGGGTTAGTTTCCCATCTAGGAGCTGAAGTTTTTTTGCCAATTTTCTCTTCTTTGAATGATTTGTTGAATGTCAATGGTGTCTTGTCTCTAAAAATAGTTTTTCATCTCCTTAGCTGGCCCTACTTATACTAGGATTGATAAATATTTCTTATGTATTTACTTTTTCATTTTCAATCTATATTCGAAAGTTAGTTTTTGGTTCAATTGGTCTTTGTCAAAAGAAAGTGTTGTAGAATTGTCTTTTCCTTCGAAAATTGAATTGTCGTAAAGTCTTCATTCATGAAAGATCGATTGATTGATGTGTTAATATGATTAGTCTTTTCGTTTAAAGTGTCGTAATTCCTCATTTCTTTGAAAATGAAAGTTTCATAAACTCTTCCTTTCCTTGAAAAGAAATTGTCGCAAAATTGTCTTTTTTATGAAAAGAGTTTATTGATCTATTGTGCATTAGTTTTCCTTTGTGTTCATTCACATTAAGGGAAATGAAAAAGAAATGCATGCATGTTGCATTGAAAAATTTTGTGTGTACTAATAGTAATAGTGTAGGTAATTTTCATTTAGATTGTGCTCTTTGCTCTTTGTCAAAAATCAGATTACTCTATCGCTACTAGCTAAGGATTTTCATTGTTCAATTGAATGGAAATAATGCTTAGCATGATAGTTGCATTTTAGGAATTGCAAACATACATCACGTGGTGAACCTTGAAAGGCAAATTCTAAATAAGATCAACTTAAAATTTACCTGAATTTACCTAATGGAGCATTGTCATTAACGAGAATATTTAGTGCTTCTAGGCTAGAGACGTGTTCCAACATTGTAAAAAAAAGAATTTGTCGTTAACTTGTTTGAAATACATCCCGAGTGTGATACCTCATTCAACATACATGAGTATATTGTATCTCCTCCACGTACCTTTGGGTATATTGGGCAGTGTTACAGTACGTAAAGTATATGGGAATGCTCTCATTATGTAGTTTTGCATTAGACAACGCTTATACGGAACGAGCCTCTAGGTACCTTCGGGTACATATGGGAGGATAACTCTAGGTTGCTATCCATCCTTAGGTAACTGAGTCAGCCGCCTTGTAAAATTTGATACACTGAACACAACATTCAGGGAGATTTCCTACCCATACTTCTTGGTTCACGAGGAGGTATTATACAGTTCACAGTTGCTTGGTAAACCTTTTGCCTAGATTATCCCTCTTTTGTTTTGTTATGTTACTTTGATTACAATAAAATTAATTGACCACAGATAACATCCTCCATGCTCACTCCTTATTTGATCTTAGGTTGAAACATATGGTGACAAATCCAGAGTCCACCAATCAAGGAATTCATTTTGATGCTAATGCTAGTCCTTTTCCTCCATTTGGAAATATCGGTACTCCTTATAGGCCTACATTGTCCTTTCTGAGACTTGCCATTGGCTTGCCACTATGGTTGTTTCCAACCTCCTTGGTTCAAAATTTCACGATTTATCCACAATCGAGTACACCTCCAACTGGAAAAAATCAACCTCTAGTTGATCCTAAAGTAGACCCTTTGCCTTCTTCATCTATTGTTTCTTCCTCCCCTTCTTCCTCTTCACCTGGTGAAATTATATGTACTAGTAACCAGGTGGCTAAGAAGAAGAAGAAGCAAATTCAGCAGAGGGGCAACCAAGAAACCATTGCTTTGAATGCAACATCTAATGAGAAACCATCCATAAAGCCTCACAAAGTACGATATCCATGCAAACTTTGTGTGAGAGACCATCTTCTTCAAAATTATCCTGATATTCCTCAAATATTAGAAGATTGGTCTTCTCGTTCACATCATCCTATGTGATCAACTTCCAGAGATCATGATGATAACACACCATCAACTAGTGGTAGTAAAGTTCATGGAAAGAAGAGTAAAGTTAAGTTTCCCTATAGGTTATGTGAAGAAAATCACCCCATTCACCTTTGTCCCTATCTAGATGAAGCCAAAAGAGTGTTGGATAACTGTCCTGCTTCACCGCAGCGACTTCCATCTGGTTACAGGAAACTCTCCCTAAAACCTTCACTAGTTGATAAATTGACTAACCAAAATCAACCGTCAGTCAAACCCACTCTCTCTGAAAGTGAATTCTATGAGTGTATACCTGATCTGAATCAACAGGTCGAGGTAACAATTGACCCGATTTCACTTTTAGCTAATCATACCTTTCTCGAAGAGAGTGAATATGATACCACTCAAGTTCTTTTTGTTTCTTTAGATTCTAATGAGCTTGGGGGTAGTCCTCCTATTCCATCAAGACTGGAGGAAAATCCTCTCGCTCTCTTAACTCAAGGGGTTAATTCTCCCATTTCCATGGCCACCCCTCCAGGTAGTATGGTCACTTCCTTTGATTGGAATCAACTGGCAGGTTTCCGTCTTCCTCCTTATGTGCCTTTCCAGATCATAGTACAAGTTTGTAATATGATTTTATCTAGCACTATTATAGACGAAGGTGTATCTATGAGTATCCTTTCCTCAACTGCTTGGCAAGCGCTCAGTTCACTACCGCTTGTGCCTGTTACCCAGATTATGTTAGCTTTTAATAGAGGAACCAATCAACCATTAGGGATCCTCCCTTAGTTGCCTATTATTTTGGGAGGAGAAATCATTTATTTGAAAGTGATTACAGTCCCAGGCCCTTTATATTACAATTTACTTCTAGGGCGTGACTATGTTTATGACATGGGAGCTATTGTTTCAACACTCTTTCGAGTGATTTGTTTCCCACAAGAAGGCATGATTTTCACCGTTGACCAGCTTTCATTTCCTGGTCCAAATATGGCTTCCAGTCAACCATCTTCCCTAAATGGTCCTTTTGTACCAATGCTATCTTTCTCGCCATAGGTTAATTATGTGGCAACCCGTTCCATACCTACATCAACTAACGATCAATTAAGTAATGTTGTACATCATTTACTGGGGGCATTGGAACTAGATCTCTCCTTCATGACCTCATATGAGTTGTGATCAAGGACCCATGAGGATAGTTCCTAGTATTGTGTCAACCTCATTAGAAAATGAAACAAGGAGTATGAGGATAGTTCTTTTACTGTGTCAACCTCATTAAAAAATGAAATAGGCCTTATGAGGATAGTTCTTTTACTATGTCAACCTCATTAAAAAATGAAATAACTCTCATGAGGACAGTTCCTTGTCTTTTGTTAACCTCATTAAAAAATGAAACCAAGGAATATGAGGATAGTTCCTGTTCATGTGTCAACCTCATTTGAAAATGAAACAAGAAGTACGAGGATAGTTCCTATTCTTGTGTCAACCTCGTCAAGAAATGAAACAAGGAATATGAGGACAATTCTTTTACTATGTCAACCTCGTTAAAAAAGGAAACAGGTCCACGAGGATAGTTCCTTGTCTTGTGTCAACCCTGTTAAAAAATGAAACAAGGAGTCTGAGGATGGTTCTTTTACTATGTCAACCTCAGTAAAAAATGAAACAGTTCCATGAGGATGGTTCCTGGTCTTGTGTCAACCTTGTTAAAAAATGAAACCAAGGATATGAGGCTAGTTCCTGATCTTGTGTCAACCGTGTTAAAAAATGAAACTAAGTATATGAGGATAGTTCCTGATCTTGTGTCAACCTCGTTAAAAAATGAAACAAGGAGTCTAAGGATGGTTCTTTTACTGTGTCAACCTCAGTAAAAAATGAAATAGGTCCATGAGGATGGTTCCTAGTCTTGTGTCAACCTCGTTAAAAAATGAAACCAAGGATATGGGGACAGTTCCTTGTCTTGTGTCAACCTCATTAAAAAATGAAACCAAGGAATATGAGCAGAGTTCCTTGTCTTGTGTCAAGCTCATTGAAAAATGAAACAACGTCCCAACTTCCAAGTCGAGGTTTTGAGTAGATATCATAAAATCCTAGTCAAGTATTTCACTTGATCTCATAAACAAACCTTCATTCAATCCATGCAGGTCACCTTCCACTTCGAAACCTCCTCTCCACATAGTAAAGCATTTCACTCGACATACATATTTACGACTTCATGCTTTAGGGGGAAACTATTACAAATCCATTTGGGCATATCAACCCCAAGTTACAAATCAGTACTATTAGGGACCATCAAATCCTAATTCAGTTGTTACATGCCCTAATAAAGCCAACCATCAAGAATGCCTCCTTCCCAAGAGATTCAATGACTGAAATCATCCAAAAACTACCTCTAAGAAGATCAGCGCAGGCAGGCCTTTATCAGGATGCACTGCAGTGCAGCCTAGTACACTTCCAGGGTACATTGTAGCACACTTGAGCCCTCTTTGGCCTATTCTGGGTGAATTTGAGTGAAATATGCATTGGGGTTTGGAATATTCTTCTCCATAGGATGCCTCTAGAAGTTTTCCAAGGATATCCACTCCTTTGGGCTCAAAATTAGATGAGGGAGGGAGTTAAGGAACATCAATCCCTTTATCCCTTCCTCCATGGAACTAAATCTTAAGTTTGGGAGGGCATTAATTATCACCATTTATGGCATAACTTCCTTCATTCACCTTTAAAAAGACCACTCATGTAAGTGATCAAGGGCTGGAAATCATTGAATTATAGGGAGATGCTGTTAGTATGAGACTTGAGTTGGTTTCAAGTATTGTAATAATGTCAAAATGTCTTGCTTGTTATGAAGAGAGGATGGGATTGAACTGGAGGAGTGACAGTGAATCAAGCAAACTAGGTTGTAACTCTTCCTTTTACTAATAAAGTGTTCAAAGCTTTTTCCATATGTTTGTATTGTTTATTGATGCTTTCATATGTGTATTATGTACTTGATTCCATTTTATGTTTAATCAATAGATCATTATCATATGATTTGATCGGTTTTTGTCTTCTGTCTAGGTGTAGGTACTTTTCAAGTGGATTAAGTATGGGAAGGAGCAACAGAATTTGTCAAGGGAGATAAGGACTAGGCAAAAGCTTCAAATAGGCTTCTTTATTGTCTTATTTAATCTATTGGTTATAGAAAAGGTAGATAATGCTTTGCACTTTTGTTCTAGACTTAGCTACTAGTCTAGGGGTTTAGGAATTTATCCAAAGACACTAAAACTTCCCAAAATAGTAAGTGTGCTTCAGTGCAGGTAGGCCCATGTTAGGGTGCTCTACAGAGCACCTAAGCCCACATTCACCTGCGTTGGGCAAGATTGAGTGAAATTCACCTAGTGTTTTGGGAATATTCTTATCTTCTGGAGCCATCTAGAAGATTCCCACACTTATCATCTCTTATGAGCTCAAAAGTGGATAGGGAATGAGTTAAGTAACCTCCTATCCTCTCATCCCTTCCTCCATGGAAACTAACTCTAAGTTTGAAAGGCCATTCAATACCCTCGTTTATGACAAAACCTCCTCCATCTGCCTATAAATTGAGCACTCATCTAAGTGATCAGGGGTTGGACTTTGAGAGTTTGCAAGGAGATATTGTTGGTGTGATAATTGAGAGTATAAGAAAGTAGTGTTATGCTTTTGAAGTGTTGTGCTATTGATGTGATGTTGGTTGGAACCCAAGCTGGAAGAGTGGCAATGGATCAGACTTCATGTTTGTAATTATTCCTTTTATCTAATAGAGTTGTTTACACCTTTTTCAATATGATTATCTTGATATATGATGTTTATATGTGTGAATGTATTTGATTCCATTTAATTATAGTCATTAGATCTCTTGCTTTGATTGGTTCTCTATCTTTTGTTTATGCTTGCAAGTACTTTTTGAGCGAGTTAAGTTCAAGAAGGAGCGATGAAGGTCATACAAAGGAGACAAAAGGAAAGCGAAAGAACAGGTAGGTGCTTTGATTCCCTTTGTCTTATTTATCATCTATAGAGAAAGGATAAACACTTTAAATCTGTTATTCTAGGTATAGCTACCTACCTAGGGAATTAGTATTTATCCATAGATTCAAATTTCCTCATAACAAGGTGCAAAGGAACAAGGAAGAGGTGTAGACCAGGAAGGATGAGCAGGGGAACCCCAAGAGGGAATGGATGTGGTATGGTTGGGGTTAATAGGCATGGGATGATCATTGCATGCCCTACTGGTAGGGCCAAGGCCCATGAGGTCTCCTTTTATTTATGCAGTAGAGTTGTTCAGTCACCCCTTCAGTTCCTTGATACACAACTTTTAGTCCAGGTAGAGAAGGCACTTGTCTATGGGGTGGTTTTATTCACAGATGAAGCATACTTCAATCAAATTCAATGGCCATTCATTCCTTAGGTGACTCCTTGCGCATCTAGGGAAGAAAATGGCTAAGGCTCTCTTTGCCTCCTCTTACTTTCTCTTGATGTGCATAGTGTTCATATGTAGGGAAAGGGTTTGTAGCATCTCACTCTTCAAATCTTCCAACATATTTCCAATTTCACCCTTGATGGATGTATTGGAAGAGGATGGACTTACCATAGGTTGACTACCCCTACCCTTTTTCATAGCTTCCCTAGGATGGTTCCTAAAGACAGTCTTGATATGTTCATAAGGTAGTTGGTAGATGTCCACTCATGCTAGAAATTTTAGGGTATCCATAAGATCTTCCCTTACCCCTCTAAGAAGGACTATCTTCAGTGGCTCATGATCGAGTGTGCACTTGGCCCTTTTGTAGCTAAACTGGAATCTTTCTTCATAATCCTCTAGGGATTCATCATGCCCTAGGGTCATCCTAAAAATTTCCTCTTTAGTGTCTTCAGAATTGCAGTAGTCTCGATACTTGTTTTTAAAGGCTTGTTACATATGAGCCCAGGTTGTGATGCTATCCCCAGGTAAACCCATGAACCAGCACAAAGTTGCATCATTGAGAGTGGATGGGAATAGTTTCAACTTTTGTTCATCATCGGTGTAATCATAGGTTTTGCATATGACAGCAAACTCAAACAAGAAAGTTCCTGGATCTTTTGAGGTCAGACAATGGAAATGAGTAAGAGCAGAGGGGTTTATATTCTTCATCTTGGTTTCTCCATTAGTTTCTCTTATGGGAAAGGCACCCTCAACTCTTTCTCTATTTCCTCTGTCATTTCTATTTTTAGCCAATGGTCATGATGTCGATCTATACATCTTGATCCTCCCTTCGTGCATATCGATAAGCTTTTAGGGCATATCAATATTCCTTCTCTTCCATTCTTCAGTACCTCCGCGAAGGTACCCAACTAATCTTTGTGCAACCCTAAACCAAGGTCCAAGCACTTACACACCTCTATGGATACATTAGTATATAAGTTCCCAAGTTATCTTAAGTGTTACCTAATCTACCATGCATTTACAGTTATCTTCACGTAATCCTATATTCTTGCTCACATTTAATTAACATATATAATCGAATACAGTCGCGCATTAAAAAAACATTATAATGTAAACCCAGATTGTATCATAATAAATCAGATGCATTAAACAGAGACAAGATACACAGTGATTTGCAAAATAGTTCTCTTTATTAATATCTCAAGTTTAGTACAGACTCTATCCACCCTGCACACACAACTATAGGGGTCCGTGCACTCAGTTGCAGACTTCCACCCTAGGCCTCTGCGCACTTAGCTACAGAGCCTCTACCTATGCTAAGACCCAAGAACACGTAGAACTTCTTACCCAAAACTCTTATTATCACTACTATCTCCCCCTTAGACTCTTCTAAGACTCCCTTTTTATACAATCCCATGGTCCACAAACCATGGGTAGATCTTTACATCTGAAATGAGACTTTACAAAACAAAGGCGGACAACCCTTTGACATCTTTGTGCTCCACAACCACAAAATATGAAGGCTTTACATCTTTATTACAAAATTTGAGTCTTCTGCCCCAAAATATGGGCTTTTAGCCCCAAAATTGCCTCTTGGGGAAACTTGTTCCCAACAGGCCCCCAACACAAACATGGTGACTCGCCCTCGAGTCACTCTGCGAATGAAGAGATCTTGGTGCAAGGACCCCCCAACTCGACCTATACAACTGCTAACTCGGTGGTGCACTGCGTGGTTGTCTACTTTATTTCCTCAACCAACTGCTCCATTTCTAGCCCTGCACTATCAACCTAAAGCTTCTACTGAGTCTCCTATATACTAACTAGCTTGCCTTCAATGGAGGTTGTGATCATGTAGGCCATGTCCAACCAAGGGTTCGAGCGCACCTTTAGCACTGCCTCTTCATGTTGAGTTGCATCTACCTACTCCTTCAATGCCTTGGCCTCCTACAACTTCATGAGTCTTTATGTGAGGGCAATAGTATGCATTGTCCCTTTTATCTCATTGTAGTGCTCTTGCAACTCTTGCAACTCTTGTGCCTCTATTTCCAGCCTCTGCACAATAGGGTCTTCTTGTAGGCTGGTTAGTGCTTTGAATGACTGTTCAAAAAACGTTTTGCAATTTGCAACTGCACTTTCTACTATCACTATTGCCTCTGTTATAGTAGTCGTGTGCTGCTCCTTGACTTTTGGGCGAGTCGAAGGTTGGGACCTTAACTGCAATTCTGCAATTTGGAGGTTCAACTCCAACTGAACCTTTGCCAAATTTTTGCGGGTGTCATGCACCCCTATAGAGAGTTTGCGAATGCACACATCTACTTATGCATCCACAGGAATGGCCAACTCCAAGACTATTTGACATGCTTCCTTCATGACCTAGACTATGTGCTTGTTCTTATTGGTCACATCATTTGCAATGACGATGGAAAAATATCATTGTACGACAATCTGAGCATTGTTATGTTCTACTCATTGATCACCTGCAAAGCTCCTTATTCATAGGCGCTCTGTTCCCTAATCACCCCATCCTGTAGTAGGTGGAGCACCTCGCTAGGAAGTGTTGCCAAGGTCAGCCCTAATCCCTTGAGTGCACTGACAACGGGCTTGTCAACTTCAGTCTCTTTCATTAGTGCTCCATCTAGCAGCACTATGGCTCGGAATTTTTGCACGGAGTATCCCAATGGCTTCTGAAGTACCAGTGGTAGAATTGGTGGATGTCCCACTGGTCTGTGATGCCCAAATCTTTAGCTCTCACAGGTTCGCCTGAATGGCCCCCAACACCTACTACTACTATTGTTCAAACTACTACAGCAATTTTGTAGTGGCATCCCGCATTGTATCTCCAATGTCATTCAGATCCCCCTCTATTCGAGTGATCAGGTCCATGGACGTTTTGCTGGCCTTGGACTTCATATGTGGCCCTACTTTTTCTTGTCCCCTTAGACGCTTGATATGGAATAGAGGCGTCTGCGGGTCCACTCCTCCCTACTCTGTCTGATCGTCCTCTTCTTCCTCTTCTTCTGGGGAGGGTGACTTCTCTTTGTCAAAGTTGCGCTCCTCTCCTCCTACCTATCGACCCATCTCCTGCGTGGTAGTGTGGTCTTCCTTAGCCTTATCCTTAGTTTCCTTTCTCCTTTTCACAGCCAGCTGCTCATCTTGAGCTTGGCTTCATCCTTCTTCCACTATACAGTTGTCTTACTAGATCCCACCATTAAGTCCAAGGAAGTGTGCCATTCTGACAGCAAGTTGTCAATAATTGCTTGAATCGCATCATCTGTCGCCTGGTAGTGCAAGTCATGCCACTTCTACTCGGGGTCCTTCCATGCCCTTATGGATACATGGTGGAAATCAGCCTTAAATTCTACATACAGCTGCAATTTATCAAAGAAAGTATGCAACAACCATGGCTTACGGTTGATGGCCATGTGCACGTTCATCTCCATCAATATCCAAAAGATCTTGATGTCCTTGATTCACTGGGGATCCTTGGTCACCCATAGGGAAGTGTACTTCACAGCCTCGGGTAGGTTTGGCACGACCGAGGGAAATTGGGCTGCCAGAGCTACAATGGGCATCAGTACTTCATCAAATCGACACTTCCACATGACCTTCCCTGCCAATATCTATATGGCCACTTTGACCGCAGGGTCAGAAATACTTGTAATCTCATAGTCGCGCAGCTTCTTTACTAATTCGATCTTCTTCTTCATGGCCTCCACGAGGGCTAGCTCATCCACCATTCCACAAAACATCATAGCCGGACTCTCACCTGAATATGGAAGCTTCATGATCCTATGGATCAGTCTATCAGTGATGGTTATTGGCTCCTCCAACCACAGACACCCATCATGTACCAACCACAGGATCTACTTGATTACTAGCAAGGTAATGGATGTGCGATTGTAGTGCAGCATGCATAGCATGTCTAGGAGGCCTACCTTATCCATGCCTTTGAGCTACTTCCGTAGTTCCAACGTGGTCATCTCAGTGGTCTTATGGAGGATGCGATGCATCATCTGGTCCATCGCCAACTGAGGGAATCGCTCAGTGTCAGCTAAGTACTAGTCCTCCAATTTCCACATTGGAATCTACCTCAAGTGCGGTCCTTCAAAAACAATCTTGTCCAGTAGTAGAGGTGTGTACAAGGTAACCTTTCTCTCATCAATGTCCTTAGGAACCTTGGATTTTCCCCTATGTGGAAGGACATACTCGGGCAATTTAGTAATGGGGTTAGACCCCTCAAATTCAATGTACTCCATGTCTATTCCAAGATCCTCATCGTCCATTAGGATATCCTCAATTTATTCCTCCTCCAGTTCTAGGTTAATGGTTTTTCCCTTTTCTTGAGAGATGGGATTGTCCTTTGGTGGGTTTCTCCTAGGTGACGCATGCACCAGTTGTGTCACGACCTGCTTTCCTTTCTTTCCTTTCACACCTTCCTAGGTCTAGGTGGGCCATGGTATAGGTGACTGTGTTGACTTGGGTATCTCTGCAACCTCTGGAGCAGTTCCCTCTATGGTTTCTATGGTTTCTGTCAGTGTTGACATGATGATATTCAATAGTTCTTGTGTCTCCTTTGGCAATTGCTCAAATGCTGAACTCGTTATCATAGCTTCAAAGAATTCATGATTCATATGCATCTGAGAGCTCGACAACTCAATGCTCAAAATGCCAAGTGTTCTTCGTTGGGTAGCCACATGTAATTTATAGGCCATTTTGAATTCAAATCAGACCATTCCCCCCAAAATCAGTTCATGAATGCTACATTGGTGATATATTTTCAAGAATCTCGCCCATAAATTTCATCTTAAATGCCACCGCCTACTCCATTTGGTCATTTTTTTCATCGTCAAATCATAAATAGTGACTTTAATAGTCACTTTCCATCTGACCTACGTGGTTTTATCCTAGGTAGTGCAATCTTCTGCGCACTTGTGTGGTCTCTGTGACATCTCCTCGTTCTACGCAATTACTTTCTCACGCAGTTCCACAACCCGGGCAATGTAGTTTATAGTCATGCAACTCCTTTTAGCTGCCTGGAGTGCTAAGACTATGCTACCTTCATATAGTCACCTAAACGAATCACCAATGTATGGCTTCAATCGGCTACCATTCACCTTTCCTGAGAAGGGCTCCCCATTTAACTTAACCAATTGAACTGCTCCACCGTCAGTAATTTATTTGATGACATAGGGCCCCAACCAGTAAATTCTAAATTTCCCTTGAAATTTATCAAACTTGTTGTCATATAGAAAAACCAGATCATTTAGCTTGAAGGTGCACAGTTTAATGTGTCGATCATGCCATGCCTTTTCGCACTCCTTTTGAACTTGTTGATGAAATCCAACTAGAAATCGGTCCTCCTCAAGCTCTGCTAACTACACGAGCCTCTCTTCCAAGGCTCCATGACCTTCTGTTACTGTGAGTGCCACTATACGTAGACTTGGTACAATGTATTCCATTCACATCACAGATTCTACACCATACACAAGTCTGAAAGGCATTTTCCCAATCAACTTCTTGCCAGTCGTTCTGTAGGCCCATAGCATTGCTCCCCCAATATCTATGGTTTCTTTCAGTGTCGACATGACATTATTCAACAGTTCTTATGTCTCCTTTGGTAATTGCTCAAATGCCAAACTCACTATCAGATCTTCAAAGAATTCACGATTCATATGCATCTAAGAGCTCGACAACTCAATGCTGAAAATGCCAAGTGTTCTTCATTGGGAAACCACATGTAATTTATAGGCCATTTTGAATTCAAATAAGACTATTCCCCCCAAAATTAGTTCATGAATGCTACATTGGTGACAAATTTTCAAGAATATCGCCCATAAATTTCATCTTAAATGCCACTGCCTACTCCATTTGGTCATTTTTTTCATTGTCAAATCATGAACAGTGACTTTAATAGTCACTTTCCAGCTGACCTATGTGGTTTTATCCTAGGTAGCACAACCTAATATGTGCTTGTGTGGTCTCTGTGACATCTCCTCATTCTGTGCAGTTTCTTCCTCACACAGTTCCCCAACCTGTGCAGTGTAGTTTATAGTCATGCACCTCCTTTTATCTTTCTGGAGTGCTAACACTGTGCTACCTTCATATAGTCACCTAAACATATCACTAGTGTATGGCTTCAATCAGCTACCATTCACCTTTCTTGAGAAGGGCTCCCCATTTAACTTAACCAACTGAACTGCTCCATCATCAGTAATTTATTTGATGACATAGGGCCCCAACCAGTGCATTCCAAATTTCCCTCGAAATTTATTAAACTTGTTTTCATATAACAAAACCAAATCATTTACCTTGAAGGTGCACAGTTTAATGTGTCGACCATGCCATGCCTTTTCGTGCTCCTTTTGAACTTGTTGATGAAATCCAACTAGAAATTGGTCCTCCTCAAGCTCTTCTAGCTACACGAGCTTCTCTTCTAAGGCTCCATGGTCTGCCATTCCTGTGAGTGCCACTATACGTAGCCTTGGTACAATGTATTCCATTAGCATTACAGATTCTACACCATACACAAGTTTGAAAGGCATTTTCCCAGTCAACTTCTTGCAAGTCGTTCTATAGGCCCATAGCACTGCTCCCCCGATATCTATGGTTTCTGCCAGTGTCGACATGACATTATTCAATAGTTCTTGTGTCTCCTTTGGCAATTGCTCAAATGCCAAACTCACTATCAGAGCTTCAAAAATTCATGATTCATACGCGTTTGAGAGCTCGACAACTCAATGCTCAAAATGCCAAGTGTTCTTCATTGGGTAGCCACATGTAATTTATAGGCCATTTTGAATTCAAATTGGAACATTGCCCCCAAATTCAGTTCATGAATGCCACATTAGCGACAGATTTTGAAGAATATCGCCCATAAATTTCATCTTAAATGCCACCCCCTACTCCATTTGGTCATTTTTTTCATCGTCAAATCATGAAAAATGTCTTTAATAGTCACTTTCCAGCTGACCTACGTGGTTATCCAGGGTAGCGCAACCTTCTGCATGCTTGTGTGGTCTCTGTGACATCTCCTCATTCTACGCAGTTTCTTCCTCACTCAGTTCCCCAACCCGAGCAATGTATTTTATAGTCATGCACCTCCTTTTAGCTGCATGGACTGCTAAGACTGTGCTACCTTTATATTGAGTCTCGACAAATTGATCCGTCACAAGGTCAATTTGGGCAAACTGGTCCCCAAAGGCAAATTATTCCTTTGAGTACTGGATTACCATCGTATGGAGGGTCGTATACCCTTTCATTGTCTTCCTCGGAAGGACAACCATGCGTGAGTTCACAACAGAATTTGGGTTATGCTAGAATCACGACTAGTGGTTGGGTATCAATCCTGTCTCAAAAACCAAGAGTTGTATGCTCAATACAACAAATTTCACCTATAACAAACATTCCCACTATGCCGGCTATTGTGGCAGTATCGCAAGTACAAGCTTCACCAATTGTATGCCAACCTCAAGTTTCACAGGTTGCAATACAACAATCTCTTGTACCTCCGACACAACCACAGTCACCTACTAGTGGAATGGCATAGGTTCAAACGGGGAACACCAATCCCCATCTTGGTCAAATAGTCGGTGCTGGGCAACAGTCCATGGCTTCACAAGCATGGCTGGTGCAATGCCAACAGCCGCAATTCCAGCAGGCTTACCAAGGATATGAGCAACAAGTATTTGCAAGTAATGGGTAGCAGTATCAACCATACCATAATGGTTATGCCCATCAACCTTACCAAAGTTACCAACATCAAATGCATTATGCTAGTATGCAAAGACCGACTGCTCAAACAATTCCATCTTATCTTGGGTATGCTCAACCAAGCCTAAATCAATAGTTGCCCTTCGTGGCAACTCTAGAGTTACCGGATCTTCCGTCAGATATTCCAC
Organism: Pinus taeda; assembly: GCA_000404065.3. NCBI lineage: Eukaryota > Viridiplantae > Streptophyta > Pinopsida > Pinales > Pinaceae > Pinus > Pinus taeda. The sequence goes on along the minus strand of APFE030823505.1, from coordinate 82,025 downwards.
ATAAACTTCCGTTAGATATTCCTAAATTTAATGGAAATCCGGGCGAAGACCCATCGAATCATGTGATGACATTTCATCTATGGTGTTCATCAAACACTCTCAATGATGATTCGATTCGGCTTCGCCTCTTTCAGCGCACGTTAACTGGTCCGGTAGCAAAGTGGTATATCGAACTACATAGAGCTTCGTTTGATAACTTTAGTACCCTAGCCACAACCTTTTTAACCCATTTTCAGTTACCTATCAAGTACGAAATAGGAACTGAACTGCTTACCAATTTCAAACAAATGACAGCCACTCACATATCCGATCATATTCATGAGTGGTGGCGTCGTCGTAGAATGGTAAAAACATATGTTCCTGATCAACTATTAGCTGAATGGTTTATTAAGTCACTGTTACCCGCTATTAAAGAAGATGTGGCAAAGGGGGGAATCATCACTGAAGAGCAAGTTATTGCTCGTGTACAATATCTAGACTTGATCTATACTCAGTCTGGCACGCTCTACGATAAAATCCCTGACGCTCCTAGACCAGAATTCTCCATTCGTCTGCCTCCTAAATCAAACAAAGACTCTCATACCGGCGATGGTGTGATAGGTACGACAAGAACTAAAACCACAAAGGCCACATCAAAAAAGGCCCGAACATTTTCAAGTCAAGATGCAAATGAGGAATTTCTAGCCTCGGAAGTAAATGCCGTGTCAACAGACAAAGGCAAAGAAACCAAGCAACCAGGAGGCAAGAAGAAAAAATAAGGCAAGAAGAAAAACCAGGGAGACTCATCTCCTAGAAAATCTTCTGCAAACCCTTCTGGGAATGTGAAACCAAAAACTCCATGTCATATATGTGACGAGGATCACTGGACACGAGACTGTCCATTTAAAGAAGAACTTAGAAAATATTTCAAAAGTTCAAAAACCTCGGTTGTATTGACTGATCCATTTCCAAACCCAGGAACAAATATGGTTGCTAACGAAAATGCTTCCTCGTCCCAAGTACTAATGTTGTCAGTCTCAAAACAACTGAATGATGCTCTAATAATGACAAGGAGTAAAGATTACGGGAATCCACAGATGTTGAACAACAAGGATAAAGATCAACCTAGTAGTTCAACAACGACTTCAACAGAAGTTGTGCCACCCATCATTCCTAAATTAACGATAAAAATGCCAAAGGGAGTAGTACACAAATCGACATTTAATCCCCGTGCCCAAGCAGCATAGCACTATAATATAGTGGAGGATTTAGCTCAATCACCATCCGCGATGTTGACTCTTGAGGTACTGCAAAATTGCCCCTCCCAAAAGTAGCCTTTATTATCAGCAATAGGTGGGATAGACCCAACAGATTCCAATCTTGTATCTTTTAATCATAAAGGATACAACCCTCAGTTACTAGATCAACTTGCTTTCCTCATTCAAGTGAAAGCCCTCAACAAAACTGTTCATAGAACAATTATTGATGAGGGGGCATCCACATGTATCATGTCGATGAGTTGCTGGAAAACTCTAGGATTTCTGTCCTTGCCGCGATCATCAACAACATTGAAAGCATTTGATGGACGTAAATACACCCCATATGGGATACTAAGTAACTTGCAAGTAGAACTGGGGGGCAAAATAGTAGAAATCAATGTTGAAGTCATCGACGAAAATCTTGACTACAACATCGTACTGGGAAGACCCTGGATATATGCCATGGCAGCTGTTGTGTCGGCCTACTTTAGGAAAATTACATTTCCTTCCCAAGGAGGAATTACAATCATCGACCAACAAACTTTTCTCCCCAATAGTTCGTAAGTTACGGGAAGCATTCTGATGATCCATGGAAGCCCTCGCATGCTCCATAATATTGGAGTAGGCCTACTAAAAGACCCTACGTTAATGGGAACTTTTACCCTACCGCCTCCTACGAATATCGCAGAAGTGGCTAATGTAGGAACCTGCAATATGATATCTTCCATTCAAAGGATGTCAGAAAACGATGTTAAAATGGATCATTCGCAGGTTTTTCCTCTAACCCCGCTGGAAATATTATAGAAATCAATGTTCTCAGCATGGGAGGAAAACCAACATCAATGCTCGTCAAGCATTTGGATAGATAGGTCTAAGGAATATGGCGCCCCTTCAGATCCTTGGTCGCAAGTACACTCTACAGATGAAGGAATCATTCAATCAATGATGATTGATGGGGCACCATGGAAAGATTACCACCATCGTTCCCATCTTCCGACTTGGAAAGAAGATAATTCCGGTGACCTACACCATCCCTCAGTATTTGACTTTCTGACGAATACTGTAAACATGGTGGATTCCAAGAGAAACCTATCCAATATCGAAGAGACTATTGCAATAAACATCTCGACCAAAACAGATGTTGTAGAAAACATTCATGCTGGCAAATCTTGTTCTTCTTCCAAACTGGAAATATATAGACCTCTCTTTTGTGAGTTTAGAGATATCTTTGCTTGGTCATATGATGAAATGCCAGGTATCGACTCGATCATAATTGATCACGAAATTAAGATGTATCTAGATGTCAAACCGGTACGACAGCGGCTAAGGCAGGTGCACCCTAAGAAAGTCGTTCCCATCAAGGCGGAAGTTGAAAAACTCCTCCATGTTGGTTTCATTTACCCTGTTCCTCTAACCGATTGGGTATCGAATATTGTCCCTATGATGAAAAAACAAGGAACGATTAGAGTGTGCATTGATTACAGGGATGTAAATCAAGCTTGTCTGAAAGAAAACTACCCTACACCCTTTATCGACCAGATAATTGATGAATGCGCCGGATGTGAAATATTTTCATTCATGGATGGATTTTCCGGGTATAATCAAATAAATATCTGCCCATAGGACCAGTCAAAGACTGCATTCATTTGTCCGTGGGGCACATTCGCATATCGCAAGCTACCCTTTGGTTTGAAGAACGCAGGGGCAACTTTTCATAGAGCAATGAACTATGCTTTCCATGACATCAAAAACTTCGTTCAACCTTATCTCGATGATCTCCTAGCTCATTCGCGAAAGAGGACCGATCATCCGTGCCATTTGAGAGCAATATTTCTACGTTGTCGACACTATAAGATAAGACTCAATCCGCACAAATGTGTGTTTTGTGTCAGTTCTGGTCGTTTACTTGGCTTCGTTGTCGCAAAGGATGGGATTTGTCTCGAACCTTGCAAGGTTCAGGAAATCATCAATTTACCTCCACCTTCAAGCCTGCTTCAGATTCAGAAACTCCAAGGGAAAGAAAATTTCCTTAGGAGGTTCATTCCAGATTATGCCAAACTAGCTAAAGGTTATACTCGTCTTTTGAAAAAGGATATACCCTTCATTTGGGACCAGGTCATGCAAGCCTCCTTTGATGCTTTGAAGAAATCTCTAATACAAGCGTCATTAATGTATGCTCCTGATTATCAAAAATACTTTAACCTGTATCTAGCTACAGCAGATACGACCATAGCAATGGTTCTAGTTCAAGAAGATAATGGAATTGAACATCCTATATATTATTTAAGCCAAAACTTAAATGATACGGAAATGAAATACTCCTATGTTGAAAAGCTCGCCCTCATGGCTGTTCAAGCAATACAGAGATTTCGACACTACGTCCTCTTCAAGAAAACTACCATTTTATCAGATAGCAACCCCATGACTTATATATTGTCGCGACAGTTGCTGGGGAAAAAGTATTTGAAATGGATAGCAATTCTACAGGAGTTTGATTTGGAATTCAAAAAATCCAAATCAAAGAAAGCCCTAGTATTCATGGAGTTACTATGCGATCTCCCATCGTCGTCCAACAATGCAACATTCGAAGAAGCAATCGTGGATGAAAATTTGTTTCTGATATCTTCAAGAGATTTCTGGTATGGATATATAATCATTTATCTCCAGACACAAGCATACAGGTCTAATACCTCGCTCTCTGAACAACAACGTATTCGATACCAATAAAAATACTACATGATCGACAGTGATACTCTTTACCGTCATGGTATCGATACAGTTCTGCGAAGGTGCCTCACCCTTGAGGAGGCCGAAAAAGCCCTGAATGACTGCCATTCAAGCACGTGTGGGGGGCATCAATCTGGTTATGCTACAACATAATAAATTTTATGAGCAGGATACTTTTGGCCAAAGATGTTCAAAGATTACATAACCGCAGTTAGAAGTTGTCATGCTTGCCAAATTTTCGATAGCAAAACCAGAAGACCACCCACACCGTTGCAACCAGTAGTAGTTGTTGGGCCATTCGCCAAATGGGGCATAGATTTCATGAAATGTAACCCCACCTTGACCGGGGGGCATGGGTACATAATAGTCTCAGTGGACTATTTTACCAAATGGGCCGAGGCAATGCCTACATTAAACAATAATGGCGAAACGGCTGCCATTTTCTTTTTCAATCACGTAGTCTCTAGATTCGGTGTTCCACAGGCCATAGTCACAAATCATGGATCGCATTTTCGCAATCACATGATGGTTGAGTTGGCTTCCAAATTAGGACTATCCCACGATAGCTCTACTCCGTACTATCTGCAAGCTAACGGACAGGTTGAAGCAATCAACAAAGTCCTAAACCGCATGTTGCAAAGGATGATCGGAGTCCACAAATGGGATTGGCACCTAATCCTATACTCAGCCTTGTGGGCATACTAGACATTGGTAAGAAATGAAATTGGATTCACACCTTTTCAATTGGTGTATGGTCTGGAAGCAATCTTACCGGTTCAATGTGAAATGACGTCCCTCAAACTCGTAGTCGACCTTCTCCCCGGAACCTCAGAAGAAGAGGATCATTTCTTGGAACTAATCCATTTGGATGAAACCCGTCATGATGTAGCTTCAAATAAAGAGGCTCATAAGAAACGAGTCAAAGCATAGTTCGACAAGAATGTCAAACCTCGCGTCTTCTCAGAGGGTGACCTGGTTTTACTTTATGACCAGGAATCCGATAAATTGGGAGCAGGGAAATTCAAATCATTATGGATGGGTCCTTATGTTATTAAATGAGTATTAGCAAAAGGATCCTACGAGTTGATGGACTATGATGGGATTCCACTGGCGCAACCTCGCAACGGGTTGTACCTCAAGCGTTACTATGCTTAATTTCGCATAGTAATCCTCGTGCTTTTGTTACATTTTTTTTTTCGCCAAGAGAATTTAATTTGGTTAAGTAATCCACTTTTTTCATTCGTTGCAGATGTCGAACCTACTGGAATCATTCGTTGGATATGTCGACGGAGCAAGTCATAGTTTGCGGAACCTGTCTTTTGCGGCATGGGCCATTTTCAATCCCAGCAGCAAGTTAGTAAGTTTCAGAGGAGTGTGTATTGGTCGGTCTATGAACAATATCGCTGAGTATAGCGCATTGATAGAACTCCTTTCTGATGCCATCACACATGGTATATGCCGACTTATCGTCAGGCTAGACTCACAGCTCGTCATTCTACAACTCAGCGGCATCTATGTTGTACAAAATCCAGCTATCTATCGCATGTTCCTAAGGGTAAAAATTTTGGAAAGACAGTTTGATTTCATCCAATATAAAAATATTTCCAGAAGTTTAAACACATTAACAGACTCATTGGCAAATTATGTGTTAGATAGACATTTGAGACATTTATAAAAAGAAGCATCACATCAACATATGCAGTAGGATTATGTAACTGTACCGAAATAAAGCCCCGAAAATAAAAAATATATTCCATAACTGTTTATAGTCTGTAAATAATGTTCTGTAACCAAGACAAAATTGGTCAAATGACCCAAAACTCAAAAATTCTAGGGGGCACCCTAGCCTAATGATGCTGGTGATAACAAGTCACCGCCTGTGCAATCATGCGTAAGAGCCTAGTCCATCGACTCGGCACTCCAGTGGTATGTCGCTACAACCGCAAAGGCAGCTCATCGGTCCTCACATTTGAGATACCAAGGGTAAGACCCTCAATCTAGTCCTGTAGTGCCGAAAGAGTCTCAGCCACATCATGGTCACGAAGGATAGCCCTCCCAACAGCTTCTCCTGCTGGAGCGGCTGCTGGGTCTCTATGGCGTACTGCTGGTCGAACTGGGCCAACATCTACATGAGCACATGAGTTTTAATTAGTCTTTATCGTAAGAATATAATAACATTATAAACAAGAATGAACAGAGATATGGTCAAAAGAAAATTACCCATGGCACCCCACTGCTCTCCAGCCGACAACACCAAATCCAGATTACCTCGGAAATCCACACCAGCATATGGGAACCTGGCATAGACCATCTCCTGACAGTCAAACCACTCAAAGAAGGTCTCAAAAAAAGAAATCTGGGGCTGACCAGCGTGTCGTGACATGAGATCGACCCATCTCTGCATCCATGGTTCGGTCGGTGGAGGTAGGCCAAGTGATATATATTGTGGCTGCATCAGTGGGATTCACTCCAAGGCGAAAGCAGTCAAAATAGAACCATAACCAAAGTTCTTGGATCTGCCACTCTTCACCTTGGTCAATTGTTCCTTCATCACAGAAAGTACTGCATCACACCAATTGAACACCTTCGGTTCAAGGCATTGCAAAGTATACTGCATATAAGATCTATTGGCTATATGAAGGGCAGAAATACCATCCAGTCTAGCAAAAGTAAATAGGATGGTCCGCAAGGGCCGATCAGTGATGTCTCGAATGTTGATCTTGCCATCCGCACTTAGTTGAGATCCCTCTCTGCAATGCCGGTGAATGTACTCCCTCACAAACTCACCCCCACGGGTGGAGCCTGATAATGAGAGAGGGGCACTGTGCCTCGATAAACCAGTCAGAAAATAGATGTCCACCACTGTCAAGGGGATATATTTTCCCCTAATTTGGAATACCTAGTTGATAGGATCCCAGGCATTGAGGAAATACAACAACAAACTGATTTGTTGCCTCATGCTAGAGATACGGAAAAACTTCAGCAAGCCATAGTTCCATAATGCAGCTACTGTGCCCAGATCATGTAAAGAAATAGCATCCTCTTCTTCATGCTCGTGTTCTCACCATGTAACAACCATTTTGCTCCGATGAATCTCTAAAAAACAAACAAGGGAAGAGTCAGGATCTTCATTTGGTGAAAACAGGCAAAACTTTCATGAGGAAACTATGCAAAAATTTTCCTCCTTGCATCCATCGCACCCCAGCAAGTGTATTAGGAGTCATGCATACTGACTAGTCAGTGGAGATATCAGTATTTATCACACCTTTCGACTAAGGAAGGGTGCGATGATCCTAGGGTGAGTTCTTCAAACCTCAAGGGCTTAGTAGGACAGGGAAATGAGCTCAAAATCCAAAATGAAAGGCATGTAATGAAAGAGCACAAGTTTAGCTCTTACCTAGTCTGAACGGCATCGAGAATCGTCCATAGAATATCCTAGAATCTCCTGGTGAAAATCAGGGGGGGAAAGCACCTCCAGAGCTCCAACAAACCAAATTCAAATGAAATGGTAAAATGAGAGGTAAAAGTCACTTTTAATTTACTATGCATGTGATTCAAGTAAAATTTTAGTGTTTTTAACTCATTTATCATGCATATGTTTTCATTTCTAATCAGTTTTATGAAGCAAATGAACAGGTAGTACAATATTTGAAAGAACGAAATGTTAAGGGTAAATAAAAAAATCAATGATCATCATGGCGAGTAATGTTGTCGCAGAGTTCAAGCTCGTTAAAAAATAAACTCTCCACAAGCAATTTTAGCGCATAGTTCAAACTCATTAAAAAATAAACATAAGTCATGAGCAAATGTTTCCCCCAGCGTTTAAGCTCATTAAAAAATGAACCGGTAAATAACCATTGTGAATGCCTTATCGCCAGCTTGTGAGCCTTGGTCGTGTTCTCGCCATCATCTCCACTCTGTTTTTAGCCGATCATTCACCCCCATATGATTGTTTACCCCTTCGAGGAACATTTGCAAAGAGTGATTCTACTAGCCATCCTTCTGACACTGTCGTGATTGGAAAATTCCAAATCTTACCTGGAATTAGCTGCTACCGAAAACTATCACTCATTCCTCGAAAACGATTCTTCTTTAAGCTCTTTTCACCTGACTTGTAAAATATGAAAAGAATGTCGAGCGATTGGCCTCTCCGGCTCGTTAAAAGGCATCAGAAGTGATATCCCTCCTCTAGATTTTAATCTTTTTGGACCTGAGGGATTATTACACAAAAAGATCGAGTGCTTGTCTTGTTCGGCTCATTAAAACTATCGAAAATTCATCCATTTTGTATTATTTCACGCTTTTTTGGACTTAAGGGATTATACAATGAAAAAGAATCTTTGGAGTCTTCTTTCTGTTTCTTTCAGACTATCTAAAATTGAAAGAGACCGAGTTATCTTTGTCGTTAAATTCGTTAAAACTGAATAGTGACAAACTCATCCAAATGGACGAGAACGAGTTTCACTGTCACTAGGCTCGCTAAAATATAGTGACAGGTTCGCC
>APFE030823505.1:54365-72947 GCA_000404065.3 Pinus taeda | reverse complement strand
CAAGATCCCAAAAGATGACTCACCTCTCTGTAATCATCTATATATGGATCCCTCATCACAGAGATCTGGAGGCTAGAATTTTGTATCTTATAGAGAAGTGTTGTTGGTATTCTGGTGTACATTCACAGCGTTGGGTGATTTAGCTTTTCTTGAGGTGAAGAAGGGCTTCTTAGCTGGAGGATGATGCTGGGTCAGAGCACATGGTTGTAATCTTCTTGCTACTTTTCATCTGAATAAATCTATTCTTGTTTCCTTCCATTTTCTTGTGTACTTGTTTATATATGCATATATATGGTTAATGCACATCTGATCCTGCATTATTTATGAATTTGGATCCTTGTTTCTTGCATAGTAGTATGTTGTTGTGATTCCATAGGTCCTTTTGAAGCTGGGAAGACAAAGAAGAAGCGGGAAAACTCTATCAAGAAGGAGAGGAAATCGAGCACAAGACTTAGGTTGGCCCTCTTGGTTCTCCTCTCCTCTATTTTCATAAAAGGAATCAATAATAGACTTTGATTGTTTGTTTCTAAGTAAGCCACCCATCTTAGTGGGAATAGCAACATCCAAGTGGACACTATTCTTGTATAACACATGGTCTTCCATTCCTGTGAGTGCCACTCTACGTAGAATTGGTACAATGTATTCCATTGGCATCACAGGTTCTACACCATACACAAGTCTAAAAGGTGTTTTCCCAGTCAACTTCTTGCAAGTCGTTCTGTAGGCCCAGGGCACTAATCATATGCGCACATCCTAGTCAGTTATCTAAACATTGTAGACCTTTTTCAGTGTGTTCTCTAGTATCTTTTTGAATGCTTCCACCATCCCATTGGCTTGTGGGTGATAGGGTGTTCTCTTCTGATGATACACCTGAAATTCTTCCATCAACGTGCTAATTGTTTCATTAAGGAAGAGCGTATCATGATCGCTCATCAAGATCTTTGGACAACAAAATATCATCAATACATATTCAAAAAAAACTTCTTTGCTATTGTGCCAGTACAATCCTTCACAGGTTGCTCCTCTGCCCACCTAGTCAAGTACTCTGTCATGATGATAATGTACCGCGCATCTGTTCTATTTTCCGAAGGCTGAATTGGTCCCACAAAGTTAATCACCGATTTCTCGAATGGTTGTAATGTCACCTACAGTATCAATTATAGTTCATCCCTCCGCAATGGCCTACCAGTCCTTTGACATGCATCATAGGCCCTACAATATTCTTTCATGTCCTTATGCAGAGTTGGCCACCATAATCTAGCACGCAGAACCTTCTGCATTGTCGCTTTTCCTGCATAATGTCTTTCTGCAGCTCCTCCATGAGCCTCCGTGAGGATTTTGCTTCACTTTAAGTCAGGTACATAATGTCGCAATATTTCATCTGACACCATTTTGTACAAATGTCCTGCAATGATGAAGAAGTTTTTTGCGCGCACTATTATCTCCTTCTTTTACTGGCTTGTATACCTTCCTGGAGCAGTCCCTGTTGCCAAGAATTGTATGATATATTCAAAGTGACTGTCTACGAAGCATACAACAAAGAGTTGCACATCAGGTAGTCCTTCCTCTAAATTAGTGAGTTCCTCTCCCATTTCAATGTGCGACAGATGATCTGGTTCTGCATTCAATCGTCCAAGCTTCACAATAAATTTGAAATCATACTCCTGGAATAATAACAACCACCTGCAGATCTTCCCCCCCAACACAAGCTTATTAACCATGTATTTTAACGTAGAATGATCCGTATACATCATAAAGTGTCCACCCAGAAAATAGTGCTTGAATTTTTGGAGTGCGTATACTATGGCTCGTCCTTCATGCTCTGTAGTGGAATAGTTCTTCTCAGCCTTGGAAAGCTTCCTACTCGCAAATGCTATAGGATGGTCCAATTCCCCCTTGCCCACATGTGTCAGTACAACCCCCAACCTGATACCTGAGGTGTCCACGTGCACATGAAATTCCTTCTTCCAATCTGGAAAGACTAGGATCGGTGTAATGACCATTTTCTCTTTCAGTGTGTCAAAGCTTTTTAGGCAATCATCATTCCAACAAAGCGTAGCATCCTTTTTCAACAACTTCTCCATGGGCACCGTGATCTGGGCATAGCTCTTGATGAACTTCCTATAGTATCTGGTATGCCCCAGGCTTGCGCATAGCTATTTCACATTCTTTGGCACCTCCAAGTTGATTATCACTGCCATATTCATAAGGCCTACCATCAATCCCTGTCTACACACCACATGCCCTAGTGGGATCCCAAGAGGGACATAAAATAGACACTTCTTCAGATTGAGCACAATATTGTATCTTTGACACGTATCTAACATTAAGCGCAAACTTGCCACATGTTGCTTGACCAATCCAAACATTGTCCAATCATCAAAGTACACATCTAGGAACTTGTGAATGAAGTCTTTCAATGCCACAATGACTACATGAAAAAATATTGTTGGCGCATTCCTCAGCCCAAAAGGCGTTATAGTATACTAAAAACATCCCCACTCCGTCACAAAAGTCATCTTGCTTCTATCTTCAGGCACGATTTTGATCTGATGATACCTAGAGAACCCATCAGTTAAAAAGTATGCTTCTTGGCCGCCTACATTATCCATGGCTTCATCAATGAATGGATTCAGGAAGGGGTCATGCACACAATCATCATTCAACTTTCGGAGATCCACGCATATCCTTATTTCCTCTTTCTGTTTCTTTTCCTGAACCACTATTAGGCTTACCCAATTAGACTCTTATAATGGTTCAATAATTCCTCCCGTGAGCATCTTATCCAACTCAACATGAACCCTTTCCTTATACTTAGGATTAAGGCAGTAAGGTCTTTGTTTTACGGGCTTTGCATCCAGTTTCAGGGTGAATTTCATGACACCTAGGTATCCTTTTATCCCTTTTATATCAGAAAAATGTGTGGGGAACAAATCATGATATTTTTGGAGGATCTTAGTGATCTTGTCTACTGTTGCATCATCCCAATAGTCCCCAATATTTGCAAATTTTGGTTTCGCCTCTGTGCCAATATTGATCTGCTTGTTTTTCATCAATGTGATTATGTCAAGATCCTCTATCTATGGACCTTCAACCTCGCGGTGACCTTCAATTTCCAAAATATTAACTTTTCGGGGATTCTTGTCTTCTTCTTCAATGGTCACGCTATAGCATTCCAGTGCATGACTCAGTTGGTAGTCCAATCAGGCTGGATCAGGTCCAAAGGATCTTGTGGTATCCTAAAGATCACTACTTCAACCTCCTGTAGCACTGCATCAATACAGTCAAACCCGTCCTCAAAGCTAAATGTTGTTAAAAATCCCTGGCACAAGATGTCCCATTCTTCAATGCCATGGCAGAGCTCAGTTTCCAGATACCAATTCATTAGTATGATGCCCAAGGTATCACAAAACATATGCACCCATTTAGGTTGGGGCTCCATACCATGAGCCTTAGTCCATTTAGCCAAGTGATCATGTGGGTCATCTCTTCCATCATACTTATCTATCATCCACACTTTTGGCTACCCAAAACATATTCTCATCATCCTCCTATAGTCGCGCCAATCACTAAAACTATCCTTGTGCATACCCGACCATCTTGCAGGCGTAGCACACAATACCCAATCCAAGGCCTAGAAGTGATGTTTCTCCGACACTTCTCTTTCTAATGCATCTAAAAAGCAATCAACATCAGTTAGCCCATCATAATGAGGTAGATCCCTGACTCCAGATGACACATAGTGCAATGACTTGGTCATCATATTACAATGCAGTGTTGAAACTTCATGCAACCGGTTCTGCCAATGCTCCAATTATTCTTTCGAATATGATGTGTAGGAGCTGTTGCAATCCCATGAAATGTGCCCATCCATTGTCGGATTCACCCAATCTTGTTCTTGCACTGTTATCTTGTAAATCTAGTCTAGATCATCATCACTTTCATAGTCTCAAACTAGTTCTGTATAACATGGTCCCTTCGCGGGATCCAGTGGCACCACTATGAAGAGCGACTTCTTTCAAAATATCATCTTCCACTTCTTTAGGTGGACTACCCCATTCAAGTCAGTGGCCCAATCGATTCCAATGAGTGTAGGGTAAGGATTGCTATAATCCATAATCTCTATTGCCTCAAAATCCACTAGTGTGCTTGCACCCTTGATGTCAACTGTGACCCCTTGCATCCTCCCCATTGGGATAATTTTATGTTGATTCACCATTATTAATTGTATGAGAGACCATTGGAGCGCAGGTCTCCCCATTCTTTCCCAGGTATATTTTGGCAAAACATTCACGTCAGACCCCAGATCTAGGATAAATTTTTTCATCTCATATTCCCCTATCTGTGTGGTGAGTCTCATCTACCACTTGGTCCTTGCCTTGTGATTTCCAAGCTTCTTGACCACACGCAATTCACCAGTAGCGACATCCTTACCAGCGCATCGATTGATCAGTTCCTACAAGCCCTTCACAACCTTACTATCATGGTGTAGCTTCATGTAGGTCTCCAAGATCACGATAATCATGGATCGGTCCTGTTATCACTCAAGAAGCAACTACCAAATTGTTCACACCTGTTTGTTTGTGAAGGTTAGGTGTTAGTCCAAGTTCAGTTTTTCCATGTTCAATATAGTGTCTAGGTCTTTAGAGTCTTTGTGGCATGGTTACATAAAGGTAAATAATTAGTTCTCATTCATCATTGGTCCCATAACCCACATAAATTCCTTGTATCAAGTTTGTTTTAAGGTCCTGATGTGTTATAAATCAATTTAGGTGTTTTCGTAGCACGGAAACAAGTCTAGGTGTTTTCGTAGCGCAAAACCCAGATTTTACACTGGCTGCACTACGAAATCGTAGATTCGTGCAATCTGTAGCATATCTTTCCTAGTTGTCATATCTTTCATGTTCAGTTATGGTTGCATCATCCACTGTCAGCTTATACACTTCGCATATCATGTCCAACCACTTATCTTCATCATTAGAGTCGTTAGATACCTTGGTACGCTCGGATTGCAAGTTTCAAGAAGAGCCAGCTATTCACAATAATGATTATGATTGTATTTATTGCATGAGGAATAATCAGAAAATGCTAAATTTTAATTCCTCAAACGTCAAGCGAGGCAGTATTGAAGCGAGGTAGCCATCAAGCGAGGCAGTGATCAAAGGTTGAGACAAAGCCAGTCTATCAAGTTTTCATTACACTGAAGTATCATGGAAGGATCGATAGAAAAGAAAGAGCATAGGTCAGGTAAAGGTTTGAGGAGTGAGCCTGAAAGTCTGGACATCATCTCGAAGAACAGGGAATTGGAACGTGCATTCAAGCAGGTTGGATGTTGTAATTTCTGCAAAAAACTCCAAGGAGGTCATGCACAAATCACCAAAGAGTTTGCCTTGAATTTCACAAGAATGAATTCCAAAGTTGGTGTGCTCGAATTGCAAATTTCACCAGAGGTAATCTCCACAGTCACTGAGATTCCAAGAGGACAAGAAAAATGGTTTAAAACTTTTTAAATTTGATATGACCCCCTGCAAATAATTTCTTAATCCGGAGTTCATTAACTCAGATTTAAACAAATCTGTGCCTCGAAATTATGTCAAGGACTCATATGCCAATTTGCTTTCCTACATAGAGAGGTACCTAACCTATGAAGGGAGATACAATAAGGTTTATTCATATCATTTCAAGCTTCTGCTACATTTCACAGGAAAGACATCTATTGATTTACCTTTCTATTTATTTCTTAGCTTGAGAAAAATGTGTGACAAAGTGCAGCTAAGGAATGAAGCCTGTGAGACCTCATTGTTTCACCACAGCTTAGTTAAGTTGATTATTCGGCATGAAGCAGAGAGTAGGTAGGGATTGGCCCACTTTCATGTTTATGTCTCATTTTAAAAATGAAACTGGTCTTAGCCCACAAGTTGTGAAAACTTCTTCACCAACAACTGATCATCGTACAAAAACAGGATCCAAGAGATTCACAAAATTGAAAGCCAGGAAACAAGTAAGGGAGCCTGTCAGATCACTGGTTATTCAGGACACACCCCAGCAGTCCCTGAAAGAGAAAATTCTAATCAAAGAGGGTAGAATTGAAGCACCTACAGGAGAAGTAGTCCAGAGAAGAATGACCATGAGTCAATTGGCTAAGGAAAAAGGCAAGAAGGTGGTTGCTGGGGAAAGCCCTGTTTCAAAGGGAAGCTTGAATGACTTACTGCAAGCCATTGACAATGAAGAATCTCCCTTGGTTCAAGTCTATTTGATAGAATCAAGTAAAGACAAAACTAAAAGAGTCAAAGCCTCAAAAAAGCTCAAGTTTGATGACCAGGTTGCTCAATTTGTCTTTAAGCCAAGAAGACCCATGACAAGGAATTTCAAACAGATGCAAGAGATGCTGCCAGAAGCAGGTGGAACAGAGGAGATTGTAAAAGCTCATGACAGACCCTTGCATTCATCAGAAACATCATCACAGTTGCTTAGAGAAGATAGAGGAAAGGCAATCATCTCGCCAGAAGGAAATAGTGTTGAATAATTGAAAAATAAATTAAGGTTAGAAAATCTTGAAATTGCTAAATTTAGGAAAGCCTCTAGGAAGCATGCAATCAAGGAGGCTCATTTTGACAAAATGCAAGCTTTGTGGGAAGATAAAACATTTCAAATACCTCAGGTGGTTGACTATAATACACAATATTATACCTGGACAGTCCCTACACTAAAGGAGGTAACATTCATCAGAAGGGTTAATACAAAACTAAGAGCTGGGATCAGAGTTATGAAAAGGAAAATTGAATATTTGAGGATGCAGCGAAGTCAGTGGGAAAGATCTCCTTAAGAGAACCACACAGCAAGTAAGGTTATATTCAAAATTTTGATGATTTATCTTGTTACAATTTCTTGAAGGATGATACATCTCTACTTAGTTTTGATAGCTTGAGGGCAGTTGAAAGGGATATGTCTAGATAAAAGAGGCTTAATTCAGTTAGATTTTGTTATCAAACTATGTTTTGTGATTACATAACAGTTTCGTAGTGCGCTACAAAACTGCTGAAAAGACGCAGAATGAACAGCAGTTTCGTAGCGCTATACGAAACTGCTAAAGCCATGTAATTGAACCCAGTTTACCAATTTTGAGCAATCAAGCGGAATTTTTTTTTGAAAAGGAAGTGTCAAAAAAGGTCATTACAATGTGCAAGCAACAGGCAAAGGTAAAACAAGCGGAGGGAAAGAAATATGAACTACAAAGTTTTGTCATACAAATCTTTGCTAGTTTTCTCCACAACGTTTCAAATGGTTTTGAAGAAGTTTTGTCTCCATAAAAATATATGGAAAGGGTCTACAACACATCAAGAACGTGACACTACACCCTTGTGTGATCAAAAAAGATATCATGGTTAATTAATCTCAAACATCCTTGAGGAAACCAAATGCAGGAAAACAGGGGCAGTTTCCTACTTTGCAGGAGCAGTCAAAGAGATAAGATATTAAGCACCAGCAAGGAACTTTAAACATCCATAAAAGTTAAACTGAACGGAACCACTTATCAAAGAATGAGTCTTTATTGTAATTAATGTTATTATTAGCATGGTATGGAGTTAGACTCCTAATTGTATTAGGTTCCTAAAATGTCTAGTTAGCAGTTTGTTGCATTTAATAATTAGTTAGAGTTTCAATAGGTGTCATAGCAAGGAGAATTCAAGTTCCCCTCATGCTAGAGGAGGAATCTCAGAGCTCTATATATAGCTGAAGAGCTGATGTAAAAAGGGTTGGAAATTTATTGGAAAAAAGCTCTGATATTTGGCTTTATGTAAAAACTCTCTTTTAGTAATACAAGACTTGGCTTTACTTCTCAGGTATCAGAAGGAATTTATTGTTCAAAATGTTGTGTATTTTCCTCTCCTCGGTATTTTCAGTGGTATAGATATGTGATTACTTAGAAATCACTAATTGTGCTCTAATTTCCTTCACATATTTATAGACTGTGTTGCCCTATATGTTTCTGGTGTATTCTAAATGGTAGAATTCTAAATGTCTTGACTTCTATGTAAGGTTGATATCATTGTTATGTTGAAACTGTTTTGAGTCCATAAACACAATGGATAATCTCTGATTGTGTTTCCACCACTCTCATTTTTCTATCTTTGTTTTACAAGAGTTAGCCATATTAATCTTAATCAAAAATCATTAGTCCTTTGACAGAGCCCTCTCAGGTTGGGGAGGCTAAGCCTCAGCCTAAAGTAGGTTTGAAATAGTTACTTAGGGTCTTCCTGGTCAGCAGCATTCTAGGATCATATTTTAAGATAACAAGTCCATTTCTTCAACTAGTTTCTCCCGACATCTGGAGGTAGAGGCCTCAGCGAAGCTTTTCTTTTCTTTCACAAAAGCTTCTTTTGCACGGTCCAAATCAAGAAGAAGATGAGGTATAATGTTTACCTAGGGGCCTTGCAGGGCTCAACCCTCATCATATGAGGTCCTGTGTCAACTGCAAAGGCTACTTCCCCTTTTTTTGAATCTTAGCCAATAATATTGGGCAATCCTCAATCACATGGTCAAACTGAGTACATTAGCATCATGGCAATCACGTCGTATTTGGACAGTCCATCACGTAGTGTCTCGGGCCTCTGCAATTGTAACAAATCAGCTATCCTCGGCCTCTCCCAGGCCCTCCACAACCTCAACCTCAGTCGTGCCCCTAATACTCACCTCGTGTTTCCCCAACGCCTTGGTTTGGAGGTCGTGTTTCTGTCTACACTCTATATGTGGGTGTCCTATCCATCATCAATTCATAACTTCGATAATTATGCTCATCATGACCTACTGATTAAAAGAAATTGTAGAACAGTTGTTATGGTGTTTGTACAAATTTCTATAGCAAATGGCAATTATCATTTGTATGTTTCCCTGCTACCTAACATATAGCACACCATAGTGCAAGCCCTGCACTTGGCCCTACCGTGGCCTCCATCCATAGATGCATTAGACATATTGTTGCAACATAGTTTGCGAAAATGGGTAGTGATCCTTGTCATGCCCCTAACCCTTGCATTTTATGCACCAAAATTCTTCACACACCTCTGGCCGAGAAATTTTGTCCTGCTTCAGACTTTTCATTTCGAGATAAAGGTTTTGCAACTATCCATGAATCTACTGAATCCCCAGATTCAAATATTGCATCAGCGTTTCATGCAGCCTCATTACAATCTCCAAGGCTTCTTCCTGAGCCATAATCTTCTGTTGTGATAGTGCAACCCTTAGGTGAGGTAGGAGAAAAACCACGAACCATTCACGGTGCTGCCCATCTATCAAATTCATATTAGCTTCGAGGATTTTACACTTCAATTTCTGGTCTAACTCTCAAGGGGTCTCACCTGGTTTCATCATGAATTCCTTGAATCCCACAATTGATTGCACTCTAGACTTAGGCATACTAAATTCTTTCTTCAGTGCAGTCTAGATCTCTACCAACATAGATGCCTGGTTATCATTAGAGTACTTGATTTACCAGGTTAGCATGCAATCCTACAAATCACTAACCGAAGTCACCTTCTTTATGTGATCATTTGTGACGTCCTAAGCTTCCCATACAGCCTTTATGATGAACCAAAATTGGTTTGGGTCCTCATTTCCTATGCCCTTGTATACAAGTAGTTTTACGGAGTTTGCCATATTGACTAGTGGAGGTGGTGGTGGTGTGGATGATGGGGTGAGCGGCGGAGGTGAGGATGGAGGTTATGTCGATGGATGTGATGAGGGTGGAGGCGGTGTAGGTATTTGCGAGAACCCTTTTCTTATCAACGGACTAGCGCTCAGGGAAGAAATATGTAGTGTTCCTTCGTCGTCACTTAGAGGAGGTATGATCAGTGGGCTATACTCAGGGCCTTTTCTTCCTCTGTCCCTAAAATCTTTTCTGCTTTGCGTAGCTCCAAACATCAAGGTAATTTCATGACCCGTTGTTCACACAAGAGCATCTTAATCCAAGTATTCAATGATTTTAAATACTTACCTTGCAATCCTTTGAATAACTGGTGCTCTACCTCATTGTAAGTAACAGAGGTATTGACCACAAACTCTGTCACAAATCCTCCTATGATGTGGTCAATCCAATGGTTGACAACGCATGCAATTTTATCTTCATAAGCTTCCAACCTCCTTACTAGTTCTGGTGTCCAAACAAATAGCTTGTCAAGCGTCCACCTTCCTTGGTCGTCTGCCAACTTCATGATCCTCTCATATAACTCAAACAGGAAGGAATAAAAGAAGATTTCATATATTTCTGTGTACAGGTATCTGTCCAACCACTATTCTTTCATTAATCGCAGATTCTTGTTTTTGTGCACCATGAATTCGTGGATCTTTCTATCCAACTAGGTTAAAATTTATTTCTTAGTTGGATTCTAATGATACGACATCACACATCTCTCATGTAGATCCTGGTTCCAGAAACGGAACCATTTGTTGGCTTGATGGGACCTGACCTAGGTTCAATGTTAGTTAGCCAAGAAAATCCCTACACTACTGGCCCTTTCGGCATCAGCCCACAAAGTGCAGACCAAAGTCTCACCCTAACTAGTATGGGGGGATGCAGGAACCAAGTTTCCACACCTTGAGATGGTCATGATGTTGATATATACTTCTTGATCATGCCTTCGTGTAGACTAATAAGCTTTAGGGCTTATCGATGTTCCTTCTCTTCCGTCCTTCAGTACCTCCACAAAGGTACCCAACCGATCTTCACGTAGCCCTAACTTAAGGTCTAGGCATTTACATGACTCTATGGCTATATTATTGTATAAATTCCCAAGTTATCTTTAAGTGTTACCTAATCTAGTTATCTTCACATAATCCTATATTCTTGCTCACATTCAATTAACAGATATAATCGAATACATTCATGCATTAAATAAGCATTATAATGTAAACCCATATCGTATCATAATATAATCATATGCATTAAAAAGAGATAAAATACATAGTGATTTACAGCATACCTCTCCTTATTCATATCTCAAGTTCAGTATAGACTCCATCCACTCTACACACACAGCTATAGGGGTCTGTGTACTCAGATGTGGACTTCCACGCTAGGCCTCTGCACACTCAGCTATAGAGCCTCTACCTATGCTAAGACCCAAGAATACTTAGAATTTTTTACCCAAAACTCTTCTTATCACTACTATCCTTCTCTTAGACTCTTCTAAGACTCCCTTTTAGACAATACCATTGTCTGCAGACCATGGGTGGATCTTTACAGCCCACATGAGACTTTACAAAACAAGGAGGACAACCCTCTGACATCTTCATGCTTCGTGACCACAAAATGCAGAGACTTTACATATTTATTACAAAATTTGGGCCTTCGGCCCCAAAACTAGCTTTTTAACCCAGGTTCAGCATTAGTTAGCAAACAAATCCCTGCACTACTAGCCCTTTCGGCATCAACCCGTAGAGAGAAGATTGAAGTCTCACCCGAAGCAATATGGGGGGATGCAAGAACCAAGTTTCCGCACCCTGAGATGTTCATGATGTTGATCTATACTTTTGGATCCTGCCTTCACACACATTGATAAGATTCTTAGGGATTATCTATGTTCCTTCTCCTTCGTCCTTCAGTACCTCCGCGAATTTACCCAACTGATCTTTGTGCAGCCCTAACCCGAGGTCCAGGCACTTATGCACCTCTATGGCTATGTTACTATATAAGTTCCCAAGTTATCTTAAGTGTTACCTAATCTACCGTGAATTTATAGTTATCTTCACGTAATCCTATATTCTTGCTTGCATTTAATTAACAGATATAATCGAATACATTCATGCATTAAATAAGCATTATAATGTAAACCAAAATCATATCATAATATAATCAGATGCATTTAATCAGAGACAAAATACACAGGGATTTGTAGAATACTTCTCTTTGTTGATATCTCAATTTTAGTACATACTCTATCCACCCTGCACACATAGTTGCGAACTTCCACCGTAAGCCTCTGCGCACTCAACTACAGAGCCTCTACCTATGCTAAGACCTGAGAACACTTAGAACTTCTTACCTAAAACTCTTTTATTTCCACTTCTAGTATTCCCCTATCAGCGCGATGAGTCTAATCTCCTTCCCAGTCTTTGCCTTGTGCTTGCCATGCTTCTTGACCATGTGCAGTTCATTAGTAGCACCATCCTTTCCAGCACACCGATTCATAAGTTCTTGAAGGCCCTTCACAACCTTACTGTCACAGAGCAGCTTCATGTAGGTCTCTAAGAACATGGTATTCATGGATGGGTCCATTTCTTGAACTGGTTTCTCCTGACTTCAGGAGGTAGAGGCCTCACCGAAGCTTTTCTTTTCTTCCATAAATGTTTCTTTTACATGCTCCAAATCAAACCCAATGTCCTTTTCTGGTGCTTTGTGGACCCATTCACCTTCTGTAGGTTGCTTCCCTTTATCCTCCCCAGTCGTGGTTTTGCTTCGTAGCATAATGTTTACCTTAGGGTCTTCTTTGGGAGGCTCAACCCTCATCATCTGGAGGTTTTTCATCAACTACAGAGGCTACGCCCCCTTTTCATGAATCTTTGCCAACAATATTGGGCAATCATCAATCACATGGTCAAAATTAGTACATTAGCAGCATGAAAATCACGTCGAATTCAGATAGTCCCTCACATAGTGTCCTGGGCCTCTACAATTGTAACAAACAATTTTCCTCAGCCTCTCCCAGGACCTCCTCCACCTCGGTCTTGACCGCACCCCTGGTACTCACCTTGCATACCCCCAACGCTTTGGTCTAGAGGCTACATTTCTATCTACACTCTGTATGCGGGTGTCCTATCCATCATCAATTCGTAACTTCGACAATTGCACTCGTCATGGCTTAATAATTGACATAAATTGCAGTACAATTGTTGCGGTGTGTGCACAAATTTCTGTAGAAAATGGAAATTAGCAGTTGTATGTTTCCCTACTACATGTAATATTCCACACCATAGCGTAGGCCCTACAATTGGCCCTATTGCGGCTTCTGGTCATAGAGGCATTGGTTCTCCTGCTGCAAAATAGTTCGTGAAAACTGGGGAGTGATCCTTTTCATGCCCCTAACCCTTGCATTTTATGCACCAAACTTCTTTGCATGCCTCTGGCTGAGCATTTTTGTCCTGCTTCAGACTTTGCATTTCTAGACAAAGGTTTTGCAACTGTGCATGAATTCGTTGACCCCCCAGATTCATACCTTGCATTGGCATTTCATGCAGTCTCATTGAAATCTCCAAGGCTTCTTCCTAAGTCATAATCTTCTATTGTGACAACGCAACCCTTAGGTGAGGCAAGAACAAAGCCACAAACCATTCGCAGTGCTACCCATCCGTTAAGTTCATATTAGCTTCACGGATTTTACACTTCAATCTCTGATTTAACTCCCAAGGGGTATCAGCTAGTTTCATCGTGATTTCCTTGAATCCCATAATTGACTACGCTTTAGACTTAGTCCTACTGAATTCTTTATTCAGTGTTGTCCAAATCTTTGTCAGCATAGCTTCCTAGTTATCATTAGAGTACTTGATGTACTAGGTTAGCGCGTGATCCTGGAAAGCACTAACCAACTTCACCTTCTTCAGGTGATCATCTGCGATGCCCTCAGCCTCCCATATAGCCTTTATGACCAACCAAAATTGGTTCGGGTCCTCATTGCCTACACCATTGAATACAGGTAGTTTTATAGAGTTCACCATATTGAACACTATAGGTGGCGGTGGTGTGGGTGATGGGGTGAGCAGTGGAGGTGAGGATGGAGGTGTTGTGGATGGATGTGATGAAGGTGGAGGTGTTGTAAGTATTCGCGGGAACCGTTGTCTTATCAACTGACTAGCACTCAGGGGAGAAATTTGTGGTGTTCCTTCATCGTCACTTAAAGGAGGTCCGATCAATGGGCTATACTCAAGACCTTTTCTTCTGTCATCCCTGAAAGGTTTTTTGCTTCGCGTAGCTACAAACATCAAAGTAACTGCATAACCTGTTGTTCAAACAAGAGCATATTAATCCAAGTATTCAGTGACTTTAAATACTTACCTCGCAGTCCTTTGAAGAAGCGGTGCTCTGCTTCACTATAACTGATAGAGGTATAGACCGTGAACTCTTTCACAAATCCTCCCATGATGTGCTCGAGCCAATGGTCAATAATGCTCAAGGTATTATCTTCAGAAGCTTCCAACCTCCTTACTAGCTCCAGTGTCCAAACAATCAGCTTATTAAGCCTCCACATTCCTTGACCGTCTGCCAACTTCATGATCCACTCGTACAACTCAACCGGAAAGGAACAAAAGAAGATTTCATGTACTTCTATGTACAGGTATCTGTCCAACCACTGTTCTTTCATCAATCACAGATTCTTGTTTTCTTGCATCGTGAATTCGTGGATCTTTATCCAACCAGATTTCAATTTATTTCTTAGTTGGAATCCAATGATATGACATCACACACTCTCATGCAGATCCCGGTCCTGGTAACGGAACCATTTGTTGGCTTGATGGGCCTCGACCCAGGTACAACATTAGTCAACTAAGAAAATCCCTACTCTACTGGCCCTTTCAACATCAGCCCATGGAGTGTGGACGAAAGTCTCACCCGAAGCAGTATGGGGGGATTCAGGAACCAAGTTTCCACACCCTGAGATGGTCGTGATGTCAATCTATACTTCCTGATCTTGCCTCTGTAAGCTTTTAGGGCATATTGATTTTCCTTCTCTTTTGTTCTTTAGTACCACCACTAAGGTACCCAACTGATCTTCATGCAACCCTAACCCGAGGTCCAAGAACTTATGCGCCTTTGTGGCTACGTTACTATATAAGTTCCCACCACAGATGGACGAATCCATTCAGTGCCTATTTGTTTCAAGTATTTGAACAGAAGGAATGAAAGGAAGATGGAGCAAGGAAGCAGGAAACAACAGCAAACATGATAGCATAAAATCAAATTCAATCTACTTAAAAGGTCAAGGAGTTCAAAGCTACCAAATGTAATATTACACCTGATATAGGAAATAAACCACCAGTTGTATTAAAGTAAACTTCAAAGAGAAATACAATCGAAGCCTTAACATTGGAGATCTCCTTTGCAGTATACAAGTCCTGCTACATGCCTTTTCAACACTCTTTTCCTCCAGTAGCTTGACATGAAATGGCTTCCAAGCTCTAACTCTCTTTCCTCATTATTTAGCTACCAAAGACTAGACTTTTTTCATCTAAGACTAATATTCTTCTATCAAGAGCTAAAGATTTCAGAATTTTGCAGCTGGTTTGTATTGTGCTGATTGTAACTGAAAAAGGTAAGAGGATGTGGTTTATATAGGGAGAGGAGGATAAGAATGAGATCCACTCAAGAAGGGAATAAGGTTTTATCTCCTTGGGAAGTTCCACTTTTGAGGGGGAAAAAACTTATATGGAGTTCTCTGCCCTTATCCAACCAAACAAACATCCAGCGCATCGCCACTAGAATTTTCTAGATGTCAAGATCCGTTTCCTTTCATAAAAACTTTCTAAAAGTAGACTGGTGCAAGTATTGGGATAACATTAGTTCTTATTGGTACACGTCACAATGTAAACTTTTACCATCGGCACAAGTGAAACACTACAAGAGAGCATTGATCTTAAAAACTAGGTTTTAAGAAGGATTCTTTGGAAATGTTCTGAAGGGAGTGGGGACTTCTTTCTTCAACCTTAAAGGGATGCAAGAGCATAGGTTTCATGGTTAAAGTATAACACGGTAGTCACTACTAGGGTTCTCTGGGATCAGGAACGGGGAGTGACAGGAGAGTGACAAATTACTGTGTAACAAATTTCCCCTAAAGCATGAAGTCGGAGCTAAGAGTGATGGGTGAAATGACTTAAGACAAAGCAAGGACTTGGAATACTAGCATCGAAAGACCTACAACTCAAACATACATGTACATATCTGAAATGTAATAGTCATGCCTGATAAACATGATAGGAATATAACAATACATGAATCCATGGAATAGGCACAACTATCCATCAAGAAAAGGATCATCTGCATGGATCCTCGGCATGGACGCAGCCATTTGAATAAAGGAATCATATGAAATAGACCCACGGCATGGGTGCAACCATCCACATAGAGAGGATCAAAATGAAAATACCCACGGTATGGTCACAGCCATTCGACTCAGTAGGATCAAAATGATACCATGGCATGGCCATAGCCATTCGTCTAGAGAATCATGTATATAATCATGAATGAATCATCACTCCTCGCAATCTTGACTTTTCTAATCTAAGACCAAGGTCTTGCACTCAAACACGACTCAATCAAAGCAAAAATTCTAACATGTCAATAGACATGTTGAAGTCAAACATGCTAGAAAATCACTTGATTACCGATCAATAATGTGAACCATTAACAAGCACAAGAGAAACCACCCATAATATCAATGGCTCTCAAGGTACTATCAGTACAATTCATGAAGTGTGAATAAGGAATATAAATCGAACACCTGTGAAATCACTTGATCAAGGTCCAATGATGAAAACCTATCATCGAGTGTGAAGAACTTCCCATTGAAGCATGCAATCTCTAAGGTACTGGAAAGGAGTTTCTAGATAAACTTCTTGGATAATGACCTGAAGTCGACAGGAAGAGATCCATTGAAGGAAGGTCACTATGGATCCTTCATTATCGGCAATGAAAGAGGAAACATAATGAATGAGAGTAATTGAAGAATGGTGACATATTATTAGACAATGTACAGGTAGGAAGAGTTTTCTTGAACATGTGGATGACACTACTCCTGATTTTGGTAGCATTTGACATCATAGGATCAGAGGTCACTATGGATCCTTCATTATCGGCAATGAAAGAGGAAACATAATGAATGAGAGTAATTGAAGAATGGTGACATATTATTAGACAATGTACAGGTAGGAAGAGTTTTCTTGAACATGTGGATGACACTACTCCTGATTTTGGTAGCATTTGACATCATAGGATCAGAGGTCACTATGGATCCTTCATTATCGGCAATGAAAGAGGAAACATAATGAATGAGAGTAATTGAAGAATGGTGACATAGTGAGGATGTCCCATAACCCAACATGAACAGCAGATGAGTTTCAATGTTCAAGAGCGACATGTTGCCTCAAGTGAAGAATACAATTGATGAAATACTTCCAATTTTCCCCTACCATTTTTGACAAGTCTTATGTCGTTTTAATATTTTAACGACTCTAAAAAAGGTGAAACTCAAAATATTTTTCATGTTTAGAGAGTTTGAAACAGACACAGAAAGGAAAACTCCAAGGGTCCCTTTTAGTAAAGTTGTCTCTCGAACACGAAAAGGTAGAAAAAAATATCAGAGAGAACCTTCTAATCTGTTTGACTATGGTATTCCTATTTCATAAAAAGTTTATCTCAGCTCGAAATAGGGGTAAATGTATACTGGGTAAATGACGTTTTGCAGCCTTTAATGAGTTCAAAATGACAAAATATTGGAAATCTTTTCATATTTTGAGAGTCAAAAAAGAGCTAAAAGATTACTCCCTGCTTTTATTTGCTTTAATGAGTCTAAAAGGGAAAAATACTCGGAAATATTTTCATTTTTTACGAGTCAGAAAAGAGCTTAAAGGTGAGTCATCCTGGAGGAACGAGTGGTATAAAGGGTAGAAATTGGTTCTGGTTATGGTGGAACTACTCAAAAACTAAGAGGTCAAGAGGTTGGCTAGTAAAACCACTTATCATTACGATTCCTCACGAAAGGAAAAAACAACCAAGTGAAATCATATGATCAGCCAAAGAGATGGTGGCGATGGAATGAAATAACCAAGGCTCATCTAGTAGAGATTAGCTAATAAAAACGACAATCACGAGATGTAAATCAGCCATGGGTTCATTTTTACACAAGCTTGAACCGTGGGAAACTCTACTTGAATTTGGTTTCATGTTTACACAAGCTTTGAAATGAAAAACTATGCTTGAGTTTGGTTTCATTTTTTCACAAGCTTGAAACAAAAAAATATGCTTGCGATAATTTTGCATGCCCCCAGCATAATGACTCAATTTAAGGTACATGACCCCCAAGCTTCATTTCATTTAGTGAGGTGGATTGAGTGAAAGTTCACTCTCGAAATCCAAGAAAGAATCGACTGGGATTTTATGAGATCTTAATCAAAAAATCAATTTGGAAAAGTGACTTGTTTCATTTTTTTAATGAGGTTGACACACTAAAAGAACTATCCTCGGACATCTGTTTCATTTTTTTAACAAGGTAGATACAGGAAGAAATTGTCCTCGGACTCTGTTTCATTTTGTTAATTAGGTAGATATAGGAAGAAACCATCCTCGAACATCTTGATTCATTTTTTAACAAGTTGGACACAAGACAAGGAACTATGCTTACATCCCTTGTTTCATTTTTTAAGGAGCTTGACACAAGACAAATAACTTTTCTCCAAGATCCTTGTTTCATTTTTTAAGGAGCTTGACACAATACAAGGAACTATCCTCTATATCTTGTTCATGGACCATACGAGAACATGGCTCCCAAGAGGTCCTCACTAGACAGGAGAACCACGCTCTAGGAGGAATACAGGTCA
>APFE030823505.1:30586-49977 GCA_000404065.3 Pinus taeda | reverse complement strand
CTCAGGCTAAGAAAGGTAGGATCTAGGGTAAGATCAAACCAAGCTTAACCTGGTAGCTAGCCCTACCAGGTCGGGAAAGGGATCTCTCCTTGTCAATCTCAGCAAAATAATGATCAATGAGGCTTGAGATGACTTGAATGAAGATCGATTTTAGGCTAGGTATGTGTGAAAAAGGGTTTTATTGAGTTTGATGATGTTTTGTTGGCTCAAATGGAAAGGCAGATTTTGGGTCTGGGGAATGAGGCTCAGTTCTGCAAAGATCTCAATGGGGCAAGGTAGGCAATTGATTTGATACTTCAAATTGAATGAAATGGAGAGATTTAGACAGATGAGTAGTTGAAGAAGGAAATAAAACCTTAGGTATCCTCTTCAAACAACTGAAAACGTAAATAACTAAGCAAACCCTAGGCAGAGCACTGCAAATTTCAATGAATTCTAACTTTATCCTTGTTTGTTTTAGTTAAGATGAAACAAGAGAGAGAATGAAAAACATAAAACACATGTAAACTTACATTGACAGAAGAAAACACAATATCAAAGCAAAATTCCACAAGAATCCCATAGAATGTTGCAAACCCTGGTCTATTCCTTAGCCAAAACTGCTGAAAAATGTATACAATGAAGCTCCAAGCTTTCTCAAAAGTCCAACCTTTGCTAATGACTGAAAAATCACAAGATATAGGAAAAAAACCACTCATCCTAGCCTCTAGGGGTCGATCTCATAAGTTTAGGAGTTTTTCCAACAAATTCTAAACTAAGGACTAAAAATTAGGCAGTGGAACAACTTGCCTCTACAAACTAGGGAACTCATTCATTCAGTTGCAGACTACTTTTTGATGGATGAATCTACCACTATGAGTGAAAATTTAAAATAATTACATCAAGATACATCAAATTGCATTAAATTAAATCATGAGTTTGACATTAAGAAGGAAAAAAATCAAAATGTTAAGAAACTAGGTGAAAACTGAGTATTTTTGCTCAAACTGAGCAAAATTTCCCCAATGCGCCGCGCTGATTTCCCTATGCATAGCACCTTTTTGCAGCTGCTTTTGGAGGCCTTCCCGGTGTCCAAATTTTCTCCAGGTGTACTTTCTGGAAAGGTCTACCTATTGACTTTGTAGAACAATTCGAATTTGTGAAGTTGGCCTCCGTTTACACCTCCAAAACTGAGTTCGCCCAACACTGCTTCCTATGTGTCTAAAAAAGGGCAAAAAGGTCATTTTTGGGGTGTTTTTGACATTTTTTGGGGGCTCAAAACATGTCAAAATTTCTTGGCCATTGGTGAGCATGCATATTTATCCATGTCAAATTCAAAAATGCTGAGTTTTCCTCAAAATGAGGCCTCCATCAAAAGCGAGCGCCAGGTGGCACAACACATTGGGCAGAAAATCCTGTGTTTTGGCCAAAAAATTCCAAAATTGCAAAAAGTATCCCAAATTTTTTGAAATTTGGGCTGAGTGTTCTCCATCAAGTGCTATGTTGGGCCAAGGAAGCCTCAGCCCAGATCTAAAGTCTATCTTGCTCCTTTCACCTCCTTGATGCCTTCTTCAACTTGGCCTTCAAGTTTCTGATTCTTGCCTTGCAACTTTTATTTCTCGCCATGTAATGGTAGGCCATGTGCCTCAACATTGTTTTCTCCCTGTTGGCCTTCTCTAGCAACTTTTCTGATGAAAAGCTTCTGGAGGTACCTGAGGAGCCATGAATACTCATGAGAAATGAAATCCTCTCATGAGATGTTCTGCAAACCAAGCTAATGCATGACCACAATTTTGATTAGTGCAAAATGGTATATGTTTTTATATTGCTGCTGAGGAGTCTTACTTTGCACTAGGGTGGTCATCTTCTCAATATTTTGACACATGAAGTAGGGGAGATTCATCATTCTCACCCTAGTAAAGTGCATCAACAATCTGATGTGATAGGCATATAGGTGAGAAAACCAACCCTCATAACTGAAATACTTAATTATGAGTTTCATCAAGGGAGCATATGAGTCTGTCAGGTACCAGAAGGGAAAAAGTGTGCTGAGTTGCCTCTGATAATCAGCCTTGATGTATGGATTATAATCTTCCCTGTCAATTTTTTGCCTTTTATTCCACTGCTCTCTAACATTTGGAATGCCAATTGCTAGAGAAATAGACTCCGTTGTCAAGGTGAATGTCACACCAGCTAGAGTGACTTGGCCATTATGTAGATGAAGCACAAACAACATGGCCAACTCATGATGGTACTGGACTCTTGCAACCATCTCACAGAACTAATAACAGGATTGGTGTTGAAAGCACGTGACCGCAATAGGGCAGGCCTGCAACTCAACAAGTGGAGTAGGCTCCTCTCGTATATGTTTACCACCCTTGTGAGGTCTCTCTTGTGCATGCATTTCTATAGGAGAATCACTGTGTGTCTCTTCATCTCGAACATAGGAAGGATCAGATTCCATGTTTTCCAAATGTTTGTGTTGTCTTAGATGAGTATGAAGAGATTTTAGGTGTCTTTGAACTTTTTCTTCCAAGTGTATGAAAATGTATGAGGGACTATGAAGGGAGAGGGTAAGAGGGGTTTTGGGATGTTGTTGACTGGAATTTGGGGAATAGAATGGTTTTAGGGACAGTTTTTAGGCTTTGGGATAGCAATTAGGGTTTGGTAATTTTATATCTAGGGTTTGGGATAGCGGGAATTTGGGATAGGGGGTGAATGAATTTATGGATATGGGGATAGTGGAATGAGTTAATGAGACTAGAAAAGAAGTCAGGGAATCAAAGGGTGAGGAAGTGATGGAAACAATAACACATCTACAAACCCTAAGCAATTGTTTTTTGAGCAAAAATTGCAAGGAGGTAGGGTTTGAAATTTTTTTTACTAAATCATCATAAACATCTTAAGACACACATTCATTCGCATTAGATGAGTTTTTGACTTACTTTGGACAGGTGGCAGTCGAGCTAATTGATCATTTGGATGAATTTCGTGGTGAAAATGGCTTGCAGCTCTATGCATCGTGCCACAAACCCAACACGCTGCACCTCTTGTATGCACCACACCAATGTATTTTTTACACTGTGGAGGGCGGCCCAATGCACCACGCTAGCCCTATGTGCCGCGTCGCTGACCCAATGTCCCGCGCCCCTGAATTTGGAAGTATTTGTTGCAATTCTCCCACCACGAGCTCACTCTAAGTTTATCTTGCTCTTTTGGATGCAAATAAGTATTTTAAACACAAGAAATGGCTTATATACAAAGGAATTTAATTTTTCACTCATAAAACCCACTTTTGTAATGTTTAAGCTTGACACTTTCTTTTCAAACTCTGTTTTTAAGCAGTTTTGATTTATTTTGACTCTAATTAACTGAATGACTTGACTTTTTGTTTTCCTTGCAGGAGATGAAGATGCTAAAGCTTGGCAAGGTGACCAGGGTTGCCACTGAAACTGTTACATATGAAAAATTGAAATTACACCAAATTATATACAAGAAAATGTAGAATACTCTGTTTTTCCTCAAAACAAGGTTTTGAGGAAAAATATTTTTCTTGGTATTGGAACTTTATTCAACCTCCTCATGCGCCTGCTGACCATTATTGAACCTTTTGAAGACCTTTTTGATGAAACCCTATACCTAATGAAATTGAAACCCTAAAAATGACCCTTGCTTATTTCAAGGCAAAAATGACTGCAGATGATAAAGATGAATGGAAATGAGCTAACAAGTAAAGGGCATGAGGGAAAAATTACAACAAGCCACTACCATTAGATGATCCATGCTCCTAGTTTGAATGTAGCTGACTGAGTGAAACACCTAATATGAAATGCAACAAGAGAATTTGATCACTGACAGAGGGATGAAGATACCGACACTAACAACTGGAACGGGAGAAATTCTAATTTTTTCTTAACTCAGAGACCAACATTCTTTTTGGGTTGAAACTAGGATTGATGGACATGATCGACACGACTGGCCAAGCTACAACTAGCACTAATAGGCTTTATCGATGTGACCGTTTGGCCATAAAGAGTGTTGATCGAGGGATTCAAAGAAAAAAAAAGAACTTCGCATAGGACCAGACTTAACACATCAGAGGGTGGGCTAGTGCATGTATGCCTTCAAACAAGTCAATTCAAATCCATAAGACAATAAATAAACAAATTGGGTACACAAGTAGATAAAATAGAGTGATGAAAAGGAGATGTATACCCCCAGTGGAGTCACGAATTTTTGGTGTAGGAATATCCTCTCTACAGACAGATACAATCCAACTAGCCCAAGAGTGGGTCTAGCCGCAAACAAGACAATATACTATAAATTTCCTTAGATTAGAATTGAATAAGAGGGCCTACCTCTTATAGAGCTAATCGACTTGATGGTGATCTTGCTTCCTTGCTCTAGCTTCCTTTTGTTCCTTTCATTCAAGTACCTGAAACAAACATGCAAGAGACAATAGCAAATGTGATAGCATAAAATCTAATTCAATCTACTTAAAAGGCCAAGGTGTTCTAAGCTACCAAATGTAATATTGCACCTGATATAGAAATAAACCATTAGTAGTATTAAAATAAACTTGAAAGATAAATACAACTGAAGCCTTGACATTGGATATCTCCTTTGCAGTATCCAAGTCTTGCTACATGCCTTTTTAGCACTCTTTTCCTCCCCTAGCTTAACATGAAGTGGATTCCAAGCTCTAACTCTCTTTCCTCATACTTTAGCTACCAAAGACTAGTCTTTTGTCATCTACGACTAATATTCTTCTATCAAGAGCTAAAGATTTCAGAATTTTGTAGTTGGTTTGTATTGTGTATTGTAACCAAAAAGGGTAAGAGGAAGTGATTTATATAGGGAGAGGAGGATAAGAATGAGATCCATTCAAGGGGGGAAGAAGGTCTTATCTCCTTGGGAAGGTCCATTTTTAAGGGGGAAAGAACCTTATATGGAGTTCTCAGCCCTTATCCAACCAAATGAACATCCAGTGCATTGCTACTAGAAGTTTCTAGATGTGAAACTCTGTTTCCTTTTATAAAAAAAATATAGAAGTAGACCAACGCAGGAATTGGGCTAAAAGTAGTGTTGATCGGTGCGGGTCATAGTGTAAACTTTCGCCATTAGCAAAGGTGAGACATTGGGAAATAACATTGATCTTCAAAATTGGGTTTTAAGAAGGATTCTCTCGAAATGTTCTGAACGGAGTGAGGACTTCTTTCATAAAACTTCAAGGGATGAAAGAGCATAGGTTTCATGGTGAAAGTATAACATAGTAGTCACTACCTGGGTTCTCCGGGATCAGGAACAAGGAGTGACAGGAGAGTGAAAAATTATTATGTAACAATACCCATCATAAATATGCTCATCCACAGGATCATGCACCTACCACATGAGGGTTTGAATCCAGCCAAGGAGTTTGGTGGAAAGGCGAGAGAAAGATAGAAGTTTGAGCTTATCAAGAAGTTGCACGGCTATTCCATCACATCCAAAAATGATCTTGTGGTGAATATTTCCACCTAGATACTAGCCAGAAAGGTTATGAGGAAGTGTTGTGCAGATGAGGTTCCGGTGCCTATAATATCATTAGCTGCACAATGTGCGGAGGGCATGCAGTTTAATTGGTAGAGGTATGTATGTAGTGAATTCCTTACGAATTTTCACGAGGTACAAGATGAGAGAAATCCCTTCCATATGTGTGACTACTACTCTCCATCGTGTTGGTCGTATGGGATCTACCGAAGGACAACTAGTTTCCTTCATTGAAGGGAGGATTGCTGGAAGCCGCATAGTTTGACTCCCTCTTGGCCACGAAGGACCACACATGGGTCAAAAAAATGAATATTTTTTTAGTGTTAATGGAAGCGGGCTCTCGCATGGCCATCAACCAGCACCCAATGTTGTCCCCAACCTTGTATGGGCAGCTATCCACATATGCTGAGTTCAAAGAAAATTTCCACTGCATCTACATTCAGGTGCGGAAGGACCTGCAGCAAAAGTGGTTTAGTTAGCCAAATTTGGTCACCAATGATGCCATATAAGAAGTGATAAAACGCTGGCCAGTAGATTGGCACACCTCATCCAACATAGATGTAGGTATTAGCAAAGGCATGGGGAGCTCAGTTGAGAAGAAACGAAAGGATGTAGAAAAATAGGTGGCAAAAAAATTGGTCGCACTGCGGAAGAAGGAAGCTAGAGGGAAGGCTCAAATGGAAAAGGAACACGCTGCAAAGGAATAGGGTAAACAAGAATAGCACAACTTCAAGCAAGGCAGAAAATCCCATTCACCCGAAACCGAGGAAGAAGAGAAGTGTGTGGAGCGGAGTGGTGGTGATAAGGGGTAGATCACCCCATTTTGGTTAAGGAAGTGCAAAGAACAATAGTAGCAGGAGGGTTCCTATAAGAAGATGAAGTCAGCTAAAGCGCAAATGGATCCCATCAACCTGACAAAGGGCGATCTCGCCAAGATTGGTGATAAGGTGCACGACACTACAGCTGAACTATTGCAGCAATTTGAGCAACAATACATGTAATCACTGGGAAATGTCCAAAAGGATCTACACGAGCTCCAGATCCAAAATAGTTGAATCATGGTAGGCACAGGTCAAGTGAGCACCGCATAGACAATCCTGGCACCGGGGAAAAGTTAGGCTGTAGAACTGGTAAGGACAGTGGACCTTAGAACCATTAGTTTGCCAGAAGGGTCCCTGAGCACAGAATCATTTGATGAAAAGATCATCATTAGTACCATTAAGAACATCGGCCTAAATATTATACTGCTCCCAAAAAAATTTCTACATGCGCTACAAACAAGAGTGACAACAGAATTGAGAGCTCAAAAGCAGCGTGCTCTCAGTTTAATTTAGCAGGTGCCTAGTGAAAAATGAACAAATGTTCTTGGAAAAGACGCAGGACCTGAAAGAAATGGATACTATCCAAGCATCGAGCTCCTAGCTGGCGGCCATGGTTGTAGAGGCATGTAGAAGAGTGTCAGAGTTGCACATACCTGAGGACACACAACCAAAGGCCAAGATCTGGAAACTAGTTGCAAGCATCCACGAGACAAAGGAAGAAGTAGAGAGAGTTCAATTTGAAATCAACATGAAAATAATGGAGCTGCAGCTCAAATCATAGCCTTCGACTCCACCCGAGGTTAGGAAAAAGTGTGGAACCGCCATCAAGGAAGGGATGGCTATTGTGGATGCCGTAGTCATTGACTGCATAAGCTTGTTTGAACAGGCGATGGAGTTGGTGACGACCCTATAGGAAGACCCCAACCTATAGATATTGCATATAGAGATTTGCGAGCTCCAAAAGAAATATGACGAGGTTAGGGCGACGGTGCGCTCCATTACTACAGCACAGCGCCTCGCCAAGTTGTAGGAGGGGAAGTAGCTCGTCACACAAGTGGAAGCAGCTCAGGAAAAACATGCAGCACTTAAGGCTAGGTTGGGTCCTTGGTTGGAAGAAGCCTACCAAGTCTCAACCAAAATTCAGGAGAAGCTGACAAACTTACAGCTCACACAACAAAATATCAATCTGATCATGAAGGACCAGCTATGGAGCAACTCATCGAACCAGTGAAGCAGGCAGCTACATAGAGAATTGTTGAG
The DNA here is from genome assembly GCA_000404065.3 of Pinus taeda. Classification (NCBI taxonomy): domain Eukaryota; kingdom Viridiplantae; phylum Streptophyta; class Pinopsida; order Pinales; family Pinaceae; genus Pinus; species Pinus taeda. Next base: position 42,388 of record APFE030823505.1, on the reverse strand, counting down.
GTAGCAGTTGCGTAGGTGGAGTTGGGGATCTTTACAGAAATATCACCGTGCCAACCTAGTGGCTCAAGGGCCAATCATGACCTTTATGTTGGGGGCCTATTGGGATGGAGTCCACTGGGTCAGTTTTGGGGTAAAAACCCAAGTTTTGAGGTAAAATTTGATAAAAATATGTAAAGTCTCTGCGAGTTGTGGATGCAAAGCACGTAGTTAGTGAGGAGTCAAAAAGGGTTTTTACCCTTGTTTATGTAAAGTTGAGTCGGTTTGGAGATCTACCCGTGGTCCGCAGACCATGGGATTGTATAAATAGGTGTACCTTAAAGAGTCTAAGGTAGATATATGTCTATATGTATGGGTACGACGAATGGAGTCTTAGAGAGTTAGCACAGGAAAGCAATTCTTAGAGTGGGTAAAAGGCTCTGCAACTGTGTGCCCAGAGGCCTAGAATAGTGTCCGCTGCTGAGTGCACACAGAAGTTTTGAGTCTGTAACCTTACACTAAAGATCAATAAAGAAGACTGTTGGAGAAATTCATATGTTTTATCTATTTCCTTCTACTCTTTATGTTTGCAATATTTGTTGTGATGAGATAATGTCTTTATGAAACAATGATATATTGATGCACAAAAAAACTTAGTAAATCTTATCAATTCAATTCAATTCATGTATTTATGTGAAGATCATAATACATCCTGTTATCTTTTTCAAGCAATTAATTAGATCTAAGTAGATTCTCATCTAAGGATAATTTATGGTGCACGTAGGTAGGTAATTCACCTGTTCAAGGTCCAAAAAAGCCGATTGTCGACCTTCGTGGAGGTCTAGGGGCCGTTCGACGGGAGTTACAGTACCAAGCACAAAGGGCTTATAGATCTGCACAGAGGCAGATCTAGGGCATAAAAAGATATCACAATGATCTCTGGATGTAGAAACTTGGTTCTAGCATCCCCCTATACTGCTTCAGGTGAGACTTCAGTCCACGCTAAGCGGGTTGATACCGAAAGTGCTAGTAGTGTAGGGTTTTGTTTGGCATAACTAACTCTAAACCTGGGTCAGCACACACTAAGCCAGCAACACAATTCTTTTCTTTTATGGTTTATGTTTGTTTTATTAGTACTATATTAGTTGAACTATTTATGTTACCCCAGTGGTCCTTATTGGGAATGTGTTGTTATGTTTATAATGATCGTCACATCCTTGTGAACTATTTCTCTTGATGTTAGACAAGCCTTTTCTTTCATGTGTCTCTCCATTAGGGTAGTACTATTACTTCTCTCTTCTAGATTCACTTAATTCCCTCCTACAATAGAAAATCCTTGATACATTGGAAATGGAGCATTCACAAGGCATACTAGCTTGCACATTCGAAAGGGAAATTGTTCCTCTCTCTCATGTTGATAGCCAAAGCCAAGGCATATCTTTAAGTAAAAGAAAGTCAGGCCATATTCCACATGGGACACCTACACCAAACAGTGTGATGTATAGTTGGGACCTTATATTGGGGAGATCCCCTGTATGTTGGCAGCATCCAACACCATCAACATTTTAGTGCTAGAAGGAGGGATTCTAGTGTTTTATGGATGATCACTCCACACACCTTAATCATTCTCCTTTTGGTCAAGGTAGCAACATTCTAAGCACTACTCTGATTCATGAAGAAGGAGGATCTTCTCATCCTAGCCTAGAATCAACTTGTGAATTTATTTATGAACAGATCCAGGAAATTTGACCTATAACCCATCAGTTTACAAAGGATATCTGATTAATTCCTAGAGCAAAAAAGCTTCAACATTTTCTAAAGAAGAAAGATACAACTAGTACCAGTATATTGGTTTCCAAAGTGGAAGATCTTTTTTTTCCCACTCTTGAGCAATTTACAGAATCTGTAGGTGATATTTCACATTGGGAACAACTTCCACCTCTTAACGAAGGATACGAAGATGATATATTTGTTCCTTATGATGACCTATTCGATGTATGAGATGGTGAATATTCCTTAGATTATGATAAGGAGGAAGAACGTAGAGACGAGAACATAGTAGGCCATGAATTTGATTGGATGGTTGAAGGGTCTCTAGCTCTTCGGGACAATTTGCGTAGGATGTCAGAACATCTAGAAAAGTTTCTCTCAAAGTATGATCTAGATAAGAGGATGAAGGCAGAAGATCACCTCCATGATTTCTACTTGCATTTATGAATGATGGAGGTGAGGTATGATGATGTGTCCTGCAATCTATTCCCTTGTAAATTAGAAGGAAAAGAAACATCACAGTACCATAATCTTCCCGTCAATTTGATCCACACCTAGAGGGAGTTCAAAAATATCTTTCTTGAGAAGTTTGTTGACGACAAAACTCCCACCATGCCACTAAAAGAGCTCAGAAGCATGAAAATGGGGGAAAAGGAGCAAGTGAAAGATTTTAATCATAGATTCAATTGTATATTTAATACATTTCGCCTAGACATGCAACCACACGTCTCAATTACTATCAATTACTACAGAACTACCTTACCCTCTAGTATTTCCCATTTTGTAAAGATATTTACAAAGGCAACGTTGGTACTAAACTTTGCAGAAGTGATCATTGTTGAGAAGGACTTGTGCATGATTGGGGTTATTATAAATGATGAAGAATCAAAAGACTTCAAAGGGACTAGTAGGAAGTCACAACCTTCTTCTAGTAAGGCTAAAGAGAAGGAATCATCTGATATCGAGAGCTTGAGTAAGATGGTGAAGATGCTCACCAATGAAATTTAAGAACTAAAGAAATGGTCAAGTGAGACTTCCACCAGCAACAAGCCTACCAATTCCTTCACTTTTTGAAGGAATAGTAATAACAACAACAATCATCCAACCAAGTTTGCACAAAGTTTGAATTTTGTGATGAACGTAGAAATCATTGGCATGGATAATTATTATTCTTTCCATCAGGAATAGCATTCAGAAAAAGCATGCCCTCAGTGGAATCACAACATGAACGCTTTGGCTGCACATATTGTAGATACCCTATTATTAGATGCATAGATAGAATAAGAAGACGAATCAGAAGGACTTGTAGTGGTTGAGGAAGGAAAATGTGTTGGACATGCAGTGAATGTGTATCATTGTATTTACAACATTGATAAGAAGGATGTTTAAGAACCACCATAGAAAGAGGTCCCTCTTTAAAATAAAAATGGTCGATACAGTCTAAGGATTAAAGGGACCATCTTTGAATATGAATTAACAAGGAAAAAGTTAAAAGAGCAGTTTCTAAGAAGAATTTTATGACCATTCAATCTTGCCTAGAATACACAGAGGAAGTCTAGAGACATGGCCAAGTCCAAGAACACTTCCTTGAGTAACAAGAGTAAGTCTACAAATTTGGAAGCATAAAAAAAAGCCACTCCTCTAGACACTTCATCATTGCATGTTGTTGGGATGGGGTCCCCTGGTTCAGTTTTGTTAAAATATTGTAAGTCTCCACATTTTGAGGAGCGAAGCGTGCAGTGCATAGGTCAAGTAGGATTCAAGGGGTTTTAAGAAGGTCAAAACCCCTTACATTTTGGTATTGTTTTGAGGTCTACCCATGGTTTGCGGACAATGGTATTGTATTAGAAAAGAGTATAAAAAGTTGTCGTAGCGAGTCTAAGGGGATCAATAGTTCAAGTAATTCATGGATGAGATATTTCTTATTTTGTAAGTGTAGATATTTCTATGTTTCAAGCAAAGGGGAAGGCCCCTATAGTTGAGTGCACTGAGACCTTGGTAATTTTGCATTTGAGTGCATGGGCACCCACAGTTGTGTGCACAGGGTCTGAAAATTTTCTATAAGATAGACCTGAAGTAATAAAGAAGATTTAAAGAAATTTTGTGTCTATTTTTGTATACTTCTTTATTTTTTGTATTTATGTGCAGTTGAATGGTATTTATTTGTATTTAGTCCTAAGTACTCCACAAAGATCTAGATCTATTGTTATGTGTTCCTTTATGCATTATTAGACGTTTACACGAAGTTTGTATCTTTGTTTAACTTAAAATCGCTTAAGTTTCATGAATAAGGGTTCATGAATGTCATATCAGACCTAAAACTACAAAAAATGCCTTAAGCACATCACATAGCCTTCTGGATGTAGAAGCCTGGTTCTAGCATCCCCCAATACTTCCTCAGGTGAGAGTGCAGCCTATGCTATACGGGTTGTTTCCGAAAGGGCCAGTAGTGTAGGTTTTTTTGGTTAGCACAACTAAATCTAAACCTAGTTCCAAGGCCCCTCAATCCAACATATGGTTATACGATGCAACAGAAGAAGGAATTAGTTTTTAGGGCTACAGTTTTTTCTATGATTGCAAGACAATTCTATAAGATGGGGTAAGATGAAGTTCTACGCCGATGTGCCTGAATATGAAGGACAAGGTATTATAGTTGAAGCACATGGTGGTTTCGCTGGAGGATACTATGCAGGTAAGGCTACTACACAGAAGATCCTACAAGCAGGATTATGGTGCCTGACGGTACATAAAGATTCCAAGGAATATTGTAATATGTGCGATGTTTGTTAAAGGACCAGGAGACCATCGTGAAGGGATGAACTTCCATTAAATCCACAGGTCACATTACAAGCATTTGATAAATGGGTAGTTTACTTTGTTGGACATATTCAGTCACTGGGTAATAAGACAAGAGCACATTATATTATCATTGTAGCGGAATGCTTAACTGGGTGGGTCGAGGCACATCCTGTGAAGGATTACAGTGTAGATATTGCTACAAAGTTCATATCAAATTTATTTTTTCAAGATTTGGATGCCCAACTATTTTGATGAGTGACAGAGGGTCACACTTCCTGAATGAGAAAATTATAGCTTTAACAGAAGAGTTCCAAATACACCATCAAAATAGTATGCCATATCACCCCAGGCGAATGGCACTGTTGAAGATTTCAACAAGATCTTAGAGAATGTTGCAATGTTAATAGAAATGATTTAGATGTGCGCATACTAGCAATTCGATGGGCCTATAGGACTACCTGTAAGAAATTGACTGGGAAAACACCCTTTTGACTAGTTTACGGACAAGAATTAGTAATGCCAATGGAATGCATATTTCCCAGCCTAAGTATTGCAGCTGTAACTGAGATGGCAGATCGCGACACCATGGAGGAATGCTTAGTGCAGCTGGTGGCATTATAAGAAGACTTCATTTTGGATATATTTCTTCAATAGGTATAGAAATCTTGAGAAAAGGCATGGCATGATTGTCACATTAAGCAGTGCACCTTCGAAAATGGAGATTTGGTCCTAATGTATGATAGCAGTTTCCCAAAAATTTCAAGGAAGTTTTAGATGCATTGGCTCATGCCATATGTAATTTAGGACACTTCAGATGGTGGTGTAGTTCACCTCCTGAAGCTGAATGGGGAAATATTTCCTGGCAGGATTAATGGGAGCAGTTGAAGGTTTATATGGACGATCCTGCCCCTATGCAGTGACTACATCACCACAGGAAAGTCTTTGTGCTTATTCCAGTTCAAAGAAAGTGCAGGACTATAATCTACTCTGTCAAGGAAGAATTTTATCGATGAAGGAAGGTTGTTCGATGTTTTGGAAGAACGTGTAGATGGAAACTACAACGAGGTAGTTGCGCCAAAAGGAGTATTTATGTGCGGCCTGCACAGAAAATGACTAATGGAATAACTACAGTTGATTTGAAAGTGACTTTACTATTAAAAGGAGCTGACGAAATGCATTTAAGAAGAAAATATAGGAAAATCTATTGCCAAAATCGCATTTATAGGAAGATTTATGGGGGAATGGACAAATTAAATTCAAATTGAGATATAAATATTGCACCCCGCTCCACATTTGGACACTTTTATTCTTGAGAAATTGTTATGTGTCATTCCACTTAAAGAGATGAGTGCGTTGTTGCATGTCTATTTACCTAAGTTGAGCAGAATTTGAGCAAGAATTCTTGAAGAGATGATTCAGAAACATCATCGCTACAACACCATCAGTCTCTACTACAACAACTAGGCCATTGAGGCTAAAGCCTACTACCTCTGCAATAGGAGAGAAAAAGTAGAAAAAACCACAGTATCCCTCGGTTCAGTAATCACTGAGGAAGATCCCAACCGAGCAAAGAAGGAAGGGTCGATTGATAAAAACAATCCCAACCGAGCAAAGAAGGAAGGGTCGATTGATAAAAACAATCATCCTATAGAACCTCGGGACCTAGATGAAGAAGAGATGAATGTGGGAGTTGAGGATATCAGCGCAGAAGGTACGGAACCAATTTCTTAGTTATTGTTTTATATACCACCACAGAAGTTGACCACCAAAGTCACTAAGGACCTTGACTCTATAAAATTCAAGGTATTCACATCGTTTCTGTCGAAGGAAGTACCTATTGAGGGTGACTAGTTGGCCTAGGTTCCATTTCGGAAGATGGAGGATTGGGATTTGGGAAACCATGAGAAATTTCCATAGCTGGAACCCAGTAAATACTTGAGGACAAGCTACTATGAGGAGGCGGGTGTTACAAGACTTCGACCAATGAAGTGGGCAACTGATATAGAGCACATAGTGTTGCTCAATATGTTGTACGTCCTGCATTTTAGATGTAACATTATTAATACCATTTGTGTGTGCCAGTTGTTTCCACTGGTCCATGATGGGTGTCTCTCACTGGGATCACCCATCCCAATTGATGACACATTGATATGAAGGATCGCAGCACTTCCATATCAGGGCGCAAACCCCGCTAATGCTTTTGTGGGGAAGTCACAGGAGAAAAAGTTGACGAATGAAATGATAAATGACTTCGAGTTCGTCAAGAAGTCGCGGGGATATTCCATAAATTCCATCTCAGATGAAGGTATGTGGTTTGTTGCACAAATCCTGGTAGGATAAATCATGATAAAATGTTGTGTTGATGAAGTACCAGCACTAGTGGTATCCTTGGTTGCGCATTGCAGCAAGGGGGACCAATTCAATTGGGCGAAGTACCTATGCCAAGAATTCTTGGATGATTTTTGTGAAGTGCAAGAGGAAGGGAATGCATTCCACTATGCATGGTTTCTATTATTGATCATGTTGATAGCTTAGAGGACACCAGAGGAATCCTAGTTCCCTATGATGGACTCAAAGTTGTTCGAGGCTGCCAAATTTGCCTCGTTGTGGGCAACAAAGGACCCTTCCTGTGTCATTGAAAATAAGATGTTCTAGGTAATGTTTGAAATAGAATTGTGGATGGTGATTAACCAGAAGCCATGGTTGTCACCAAATTTGCTCACAAAATATCAACGCATTGAATATTTTAAGGATGATTTTCACCATGTATACATCTGCATGAGGCATAATCTAACGAAGAAATGGATGGCGTTGTTGTTTCTAATCACTGAAGACGATATCATGCAGCTAGTCCTTGAGTGGTCAACTGATTGACTCCTTCCAACAAGTATTGTCAAATATTAACAAGGACTAGTCAAGAAGGCGTAGTAGGCACTAGTAAAGAGGAATAAAAGGAAAAGAAGATAGTGACCATTGACCTAGAAAATAATACAATCCAAGAACCAGAGAGTGAGAACAACGAAGAGCAGCATACAGAAGAACTTGATAAGGGTACCAAAGAGCCCTTTGTATACTTGGAAAACATTGATTCTCCATTTATTCTTAAATGGCGATAAAATTCAAGTGTGGGAGGCACACTCAAGAAGCATAAATTTGATAAGTCTACTGGCATAGAGACCATGGTCCTCACTGAGGGGGAATTTGATGAAATTGGAGATATAGTCAACTCCACAATAGAGGAAATCTGGGGCCACATCGAAGAATAGTACCAGTCCATTTTAACGAAGGCCTAGGCTAGCCTCAAAGAGTTGTAGGTTGAGGCGAGCCAAATTCAAGAAAATGTGGGTCAAGCAAGTCAGTCTCAAGCGAGTGCACAACCAATGACATTAGGAAGTGTGCAATCGATCCTCACTTTAGAGACCCACGTTGTACCCCTGCTTGATGGATCCTTACATCTAAATGATGCCACATAACATGAGAGTTCCCAGTTGCCTAAATATGTAAGTATTAACCTCACGGTGCTCCCCCTATCCACATTGCATGAGCTACACCAGGGTGTAGCCAATGAGCTTAAGGTGCAAGAGAAATAGGTTCTCATGGTGATCAAGGATGCCCATATCACGAGTTAACAGATATGCGATGAAAAGTACAAACCTCTTCAGGGTCATGATGCAGTAGCTATGAGAAGGGTGTTGCTAGAGAAATCCATTTCCAGAGTATGCAGTGAGCTCCATAAGCTACAAATTCAGTCTGAGGCCACTTCTGAATAAAAAGTGCAGCAACTGGTAGATGCATTATGGATTCAAAGGCACAAGTCAATAAAGTTTGATTCGATCTCAATCTAAAAATAACTAAGCTCAATTGAAGTTGTAGCCTACCACACCTCTGGTGGTCTGAGAGCAGTGTGAGGCTTCCATCAGAACAGATAGAGAACATCTTAACATTGTAGTCAAGGATTGTAGCTAGTTATTTGAGGGGACTCTTGAACTTTGGGCCTTGCTGTAGGAGGACCCACAGGTGAAAAATATTGAAGTAGCCATCTGGGATAAGAAGCTGCAATATGATGAGATAAAGGCAATGACATGCACCTTAACCCATGTGGAATGATTCACCCAGTTGAAAGAGGGGGCATCCCTGTAAGGCTAGATCGAGGAGTTGCGGAAGAAGATGTATATTATCATTGCATGGATATAGCCATGGGAAGAAGAAGCAGGTCATCTCTCACAGACTGTGGAAGGTACTCTCAAGAGGATGCAGCAAACACAGCGATCAATTGGCTTAGCTGTAGAAGGGACAACTAGGGAATAGTTGGTCAAAGAAGTTTGATAGGCAATAGTTCAATGCATGGAGGTGCTTCACCCAGTGAAGTTTTCATTCATCAAATTGAAAGCAAAGATCCGGAGCGTACCAGCAGAGTGACTTAAGGATGAGTCACAAATTTGTGTTGGGGGTCTGTTGAGATAGGGTCCCCTGGGTCAGTTTTATTAAAATATTGTAATTCTCTGCATTTTTAGGAGTAGGGCATGTAGCACGCGGGTCAAATAGGTATTTTGTTGAGATCCTCCCATGGTTTACGGACCATGCTGTTGTAATATAAAAGAGTATAAAAAATTGCCTTAGCGAGTCTAAGGGGATAAATAATTCAAGTAATTCATGGATGAGATATTTTTGAGTCTATAACTATAGATCTTTCTGTGATTTGGGTGAAGGGGAAGGCTCCTACAGTTGAGTGTGCGGAGACCATGATAAGTTTGCAGTTGAGTGTGTAGGGTCCTACAGTTGTGTGTGCAGGGTCTGGAAAGTCTTTATAAGAAAGACCTGAAGTAATAAAGAATATTTGAAGAAATTTTGTGTCTTTTTTTGTATACTTGTGTATTTTCTGTATATACATGCACTTGAAAGGTAGTTATATGTATTTTGTCTTAAATACTTCGTGAAGATTTGGATCCACTATTATGTGTTACTTTATGAATGATTATAATTTTACGCAAAGTTTGTATCTTTGTTTAACTTAAAATCACTTAAGTTTCATGAATAAGGATTAGCGAAGGTTTGATCGGACCTAAAACTATAGAAAATGCCTTAACCGCATCACATAGCCTTCTGGATGTAGAAGCTTGGTTCTAGCATCCCCCAATACTGCTTCGGGTGAGACTACAGCCTGCGCTATGCGAGTTGTTGCCAAAAGGTCTGGTAGTGTAGGGTTTTTTTGGTTAGTGAAGCTAACTCTGAACCTGGGTCGAAGCCCCCTCAAACCAACACCTGCTATTGGTGAAATAATTTATTATAACATTGCGGAATATATCAATAAAATGTGAGCCAACATCTTTATCTACAATCTCACAAATATCGTAGGCTAGCATGAACTTATTCTCCAAAGATTTTTACAACCTTCAACAAACAGTCAAGCTTCCTCCCCTTAAAAGGTTTCAAGTAGCTCTTCTATTCCTTTTGAATCTATAGTAAATGTTTTAACACTAGAATTTAACACTTCTTCCCACCATTTTTATTAACATTTGAAATTTTGAATTATAATTTCCATAATTGTTTAGTAGACTTTGGTGCATCCACAGATTTTGTCAATGCACCTGCAGTATTCTTCAAAGTGTCCACCTTTACCAGCAACACCTTTTTTTCTTCTATCATATCCCTCACAAAGTGATACTAAACATCAATGTGCTTTGTCTTTAAATGATAAGTAGGGTTCTTTGCCAAAAAAAATTCACTTTGGCTGTCACAGTCTATCCTTATAGCTCCCTGTACTAACCCCATACTTGAACACAATCTCTGCAACCAAACAACTTCCTTGCTTGCATGAGTGGCTGCCATGTATTCTGCCTCTGTAGTTGATAGTGCCACTACAGATTGTTCCTTACTCATCCAACTGACTGCACCTCCAAATAGGTTAAACACATACCCACTTGTAGATCTTCTCTGATCCAGATCTCCAGCCCAGTCTGAATCAACAAAGCCATGAATATCCAACACTCTGTCTAATCCTGGTCTTCCTTGGTAGCACAAACCATAATCACTAGTGCCACGCAAATACCTGAAAACCCGCTTCACTGCTGTCCAGTGCTCCTTCCCTGGTTTTGACATGAACCTGCTCAATACTCCCACTACATGTGCAATGTCTGGTCTAGTACAAACCATTGCATACATCAGGCTACCGACTGCACTTGCATATGGAACACGGGACATGTCCTCTTCCTCTTCTTGTGTCTTGGGACACTGTTTAGCAGATAACCTCACACCTACAAGAATAGGAACCTTCACCAGTTTACTATCCTGCATTTTAAACCTCTACAGTATTGTCTTGACATACTTCCTCCGGTTTAACCAGAGCTTCCTCTTTGTATGATCTCTTTTAATTTCCATGCCCAAAATATAGTTTGCAGCACCAAGATCTTTCATGTCGAATTTGGAGGACAATTGGGTCTTCAAATCCTGGATAATTTCTTTGTCATTTCCAAACAGCAACATATCATCCACATACAAGACTAGATAAATAACATGGTCACCAATTAATTTAAAATACACACAGTGATCTGCTTTGCTTCTGGTGAAGCCAAGTCCCCGTATAAATGTATCAAATTTCTGATACCACATCCTTGATGACTGTTTTAACCCATAGAGAGACTTCTTTAACTTGCATACTAGTTCTTTCTTACCCTTCACCGCAAAGCCTTCAGGTTGCTTCATGTAGATTTCCTCTTCCAAGTCCCCGTGAAGAAATGTTGTCTTCACATCCATCTGTTCTACCTCAAAATCAAAAGCAGCAGCAACAGATAAAAGTAATCTAATAGAAGTTACCTTGGCAACAGGAGAAAAAATATCACCAAAATCAATTCCCGGGACCTGGGAATAACCTTTTGCTACCAACCGAGCTTTGTATTTCTCCACCTTCCCTTCTGCATTTGTCTTCTTCTTGAACACCCATTTGCTGCTAATGGGTTTCCTTCCAACTGAAAACTCCACTAGATCCCAAGCCTCATTTTTGTGCAAAGATGCCATTTCATCAACCATGGCCTCTTTCCAGAGTTTTCCATCCTCTTAATCCACTTCTTCCTTCACAGTTCTGGGATCATCATCAGTAAGAGACAAAGCAAAATTTGAACAGAAAGAAGATGGACTATACCTTTCTAGCTGCCTTCTTTCTCGAACTGATCTTCTCACAGCTGGAGTTTGTGGCTCTTCATCTTTTGATTCCTCCTCTTCTACAGAGTCTGATTCTTCCTCCTTTAGTTCAAACTCTAT
>APFE030823505.1:11247-29290 GCA_000404065.3 Pinus taeda | reverse complement strand
AGTTCCAATCCAAACTCCCCGCATCAATACCAGTGCTCCTCGAACCATCTTGCAAGTATCCTTCTCAAACACTGTCTTCACACCTGCATCATCCAACTTGCTTACAGAAATCAGATTTCTGGCCAACGCAGGAATATGCAGAACACCCGGAAGGGTTCTAACCCTTCCACCTTGCAACTTCAACTTTATTTTTCCGTGACCAATGATTCTATCCTCCCTATCATCTCCTAAGAATACATCACCACCATCGTATTTCTCATACTCGCAGAACCACTCTCTATGGGGAGTGAAGTGAAAGGATGCACCTGAGTCAATCAACCATGCCTCATGATCTACATGTGTACTTGAAGAAGCCAAGTTCACATCCCCACCTTCATCTGAGGTGTTTTTCGCCTCTGCAGAAGGAGCATCATCAGATCCCTTTCCTTTATCAGGAGCTTTAGATTTACACTCCCTTCTGAGTGCCCTTCCTTTCCGCATTTCCAGCACACCACCTTTGTACGTTTTCCTGGAGATTTAGATCTCCCTCTAGATTTAGATCTCCCACTCGATGACTTATTTTTGTTTCTGTTCTGGGACCGTCCTCGTACAGACAAGGCATCACCATTTTGGTTGTCTATATTTTTCCGTCTCATCTCCTCCGTCAGCAAGGCTGAGACTATTTCATCAAACTGCAAAGCAGTTGCATTGCTACCTATTGCAATAACCAGACTATCCCACGAGTCTGTAGAGAACACAACAAACTGATGCACTTATCTTCATCTGAAATTTTAATATCAACAGATAATAACTGACTTACCACAGTATTAAATGCCTTCAGATGCTTGTCACCGAGTCTCCATCTTTCATCCTCAGGTTATACAGCTTTTTCCGCGGGAACAGTTTATTCACCAGAGACTTAGATTGGTACAAAGTCCCTAACTTGTCCCATAAAGCCTTCGCCGTAGCTTCCCCTGATACATTCAACAATACTGAATCTGAGACACACAATCGTATTGCGCTCTTCTAATCCAACTTCTTCCATTCTTTATCGGACACTCCCATTGGTTTAGTACCTAGATCTACCGTGATCCACTGATCTTTATCCACCAACAGATCCTCCATCTTGAGTTCCACAACTCAAAACTCTGACCATTAAATTTCTTGATCTCTATCTTTCCACTGCTTGCCATCTTCTTTCACCACTAGAATCGATCTCGCAGATCTCCACTGAACAGGGTCTACCATAGGCTCGAGCGAAACCCCTCAGCAACAAAGGTATCCCCTTGAAGCCAAAACTGCTCTGATACCAAATGTAGGTTTTAACCCTGTATAGAAATTACCTACATACAAATTCTAAAACACATAAAATAAACAATGCGAGAACATAACACATAAAACACATATACATAGAGATTTTCCCCTGGATCTCAATGGGACTACCAATGTGATTTTTTTTTTGTTCCTTCAATTTACAATACATATTTATACATGCCGAAGCATCCAATACCATAGCTGAAAAACCATACTCCAATACCTGGACCAAAAAACATCGTTCAATTCCATGGACCGAAAACCATCGCGTCCAAAAAACATGTGCGAAAATCATGCATAAAACCATAGGTGGGTCCGCCCAACCTAACATAGGGTCCAAAACCAAAATTTTCCGGGGTGCTGCCCCGGACCCCATAAAGTGGGGTTACGGGTACCCCTCAAACCCCCTGTTAACTATGTGGAAAGAATATAACACAACCCAACATTAACACTAGAAGTTAACACTCTCTTCCCACCATTTTTATTAACATTTGAAATTTTGAATTATAATTTCCATAATTGTTTAGTAAACTTTGGTGCATCCATAAACGTAATGCCTTTATCAATAGCAAAGAAGATAAATGAAAAATGGGAGAAAACCGATGCATAGATTATCGAGTTGGATAGGTATCTTGTCCAAGCTATTGGCGAGCTTAATAATCTTCTCATCAGATTATCAAATGATGAACGAGTTTGCCAATGTATAAATATTGTAATTGTGGACATACGAGAAGCCTATGGTGTATTACTTAGTAGAGAATAGTCTATCAAATTCAGGGATATTTTGCAACACATTGGTGACATTCATGGCTTCCATATAAGGGTAGGAATAATCATATTTGAGTGAACATAGGGTCATACATGAAGCACACCATGACACAACTCAAGGGCCACAATGAACCTCTCACCTTTTCTAATTTGATTTTTGGGAATTTATTTCTCGAAACTAAATTCGGGTGTTATTAGGCATAGCCATCACTTGTTCCACTAAATACACAACTAGAACTCTTTCCTTGTTCTCCAGTTGGTGCAAGTGAGACCTATAATATAGATGTACAAAGTAGTAATAGTAATAATAGTTGTATAGGATGTAGCTTGGTAGTTCATAATATTTTGTCTTTATATTTTGATGGTTCAAAGGCATAGGACGGTTCTAGAGCAGGTTGTGTTCTTACAAACCCAAGAAATAAGAAGCATATCCTTGCATATTGTTTGGAGTTTTAGTGCACCAATTACAATGCATAATATGAAGCACTCGTACTTGGATCAAAGAAATATACTGACCTTAAGGTAGAGTTTTTAAAGGTAATCAATGACTCAGAGGTGTTCACTCGTCAAGTACGAGATACTATACACTGTGTTTCACCGCATCTCAAAAAATACCAGCATGAAGTATGGTGTTTTATAAATCATTTTAAAGCTTTCAATATTGATTATGTTCCTAGAGTTAGAAAATAGACAATAGATGCATTAGCAAATGTAGTGATCCGGACCTATGCAGGAACACAAAAAAATACAGATATACACCTAAACACAAAGATGCAGTAGAAATAAAACTTCATTTCATTAATATCAAAGAATTGAAATATTCTTACACACAGAAATGGAAATAAACTAGATCAGACGATGATAGACTATCTCTGAGAAGAGATGTGGCAAATACATGCCTTTGAACTGTGTTACAATGAGGCTCAAGGGAATTGTTATTATTTAACAACAAGGGAAAATCCTAACCCCAGGAGATGGAACGCCAAGAGTTTTATGGCCTCCGTTGGGGTTAGTTGGGAAGCCAACTTCCTAGGGTCATAGCTTGGTCATATTATATTCGTTTTTCACATACGATACCTCATTAGAAATAATTATTTTATATATATATATATAGATATATATATCCAAGTACTATAGGTTTTACCACAAGCCCTTCCCTATGACTATGGGCCTACTGTAGACCCCAAAAACATTTTTTTTAGGGGGTCAAGACTTCTCTGGAAGTTCAAGACCCAAAAACTGTTAAAAATAGTAAATGTTGCTATAAACAAGGAAACTAATGAAACCAACTGGAGGTATAGGTAGAATAGGAGAGTGGCCACCAATATCCTCATGGATTAGTCCTCCTTCCTCAGGAAGCAATGGTCCTAATTGCATGTAGAGCCTCCATGACATGAGGAAATTTATGTTGAAATTGGTCCTTGGTGGACCGCTTGACTTGGCAAAGGAGTTGGCCTCCTTTGACAACTCGATATAGATGGATCCTATGTTGGCAAGTTTTCTTGACATTTTTGTCCAAGATCTGATCAGTTGTGGCTTGTTCCATGTAATCTGGGTTTAACTTCATTGGTGTGAGTTGTTTTGCAATGTTAGACATGTCTAGAAATGGTGGACAGTATGGTCGAAGGCGTTCCACATTGAATACTTGGTGTAAGATGACAAACAATGGAAGGTTGAGATCAAAGGAATTGCACCCTACAGCCTTGGTGATGTTGTATGTCCCATATCAGAGTGGGTTATGTTAATGTCAGTATCTTAATACCTCCATTAGTGATCAAATTGCTCTTTCGCACACATATTAGGTGTCTCATCCAATCAGCTGCATTCCATTAGGTCATGGATCAACTGATGGTAGTGGTTTCATGTCAATTTCCCTCATAACATTCACCTACTGACCTGTTCATACATTACTTTTAGTCATTTACTGTCATCCTGTTTCATTTCATTTACAAATATCAGTTTTAGGGTTTTAGTCTCATTAGGTCTAGGGTTTGTCATCATGGTCATCCGAAACTGAATAAAAAGTCAGTAGGCACATGAGGAGGATAAATAAACTCATAAAACTATAAATTTTACTTCTGTTATGCTCAATAACTCTTTTTTACCTCAAAACTTTGTTTTGAGGTGAAAATAGGGTTTTTTCCATCATTGTAAAAATTTCATGTAATTTCAATGTTTATATATGTAATATGTATTCAAAATTATTCTTGGTGACCTGGTGACAAGGTCCACTCCTACCATTACAAAAAATCAATGTAAAAGTCCACCTACAAAAAAGCAAAAGTCATAATGTAAGTGAAACAAGGCATTTGTGAAAAAACTAGCAAAACATTAGAAAAGTGGGTTTGGTTAATGAAAAATTAAAAGAAAAGGGATATAAAATCCAATCCATGTGTTTGAGTCTTCATTTTTGCAATTTAATGACCTAATGGAAGAAAATCTCATTTCTGGAGAAAGAGAGCAAAAACAGAGGAAAAATACTGTCATTTTGTCGGTGTTGCACACCTAGGCCTTGGCGCTGCACACCTGTTGTAGGTTTCCCATACAAATTTTGTCTAGCATTGTGCATCTATTCCAGAAGCCAGGAATGCTTCAAAACTCATTTCAACTTCCTAAAAATCAAATCAAATCTTGTTCCAAGTAAGTAAAGAATTCCTCCTTGCTCAGGGAAGTTGTGTTTAGTATCTTGGATGTTTGTGGTTTCCTTTAAGTAAAACCCTAGCTAAATTGCTAACATAAACCCTAGCCTTTCTCTCAACTGTCTCATATCTTTGCAAGGGTACTTGCTTGCTACTGTTTCTATTCCCTTAAACTATTCTCCCTAAAATCCTACCGCCTTTCACAAAATCATCAACACTCACTCCCCAAATCCCACTCCCATTTACCAAACACTAACCTACACCCTATTCCCAAACCCTAATTCTCATATCCTATTCCTTCACTACATTCACTTCATTACCGAACCCTTCATTCCACATTCATAATACTAGTCATTTCCCTCAATCCCCAAAAGAAACCCTTCCTCCTAGCATTCACTTCCTATACACATTATTCACGCTCATATTTTAAAATCTCTTCATACTCATCAGCTTTCACTTCAAATTCATAAGCATGGAGATAGATTCCAACTATGAGAGGGAAGAGGTAACTCTCAATGATTCTTCTAGAGGAGTTCATGCACCACGAAAGCCACATAATGGGGGAAAAATCATCCGGGAGGAGCCCACCACTCTCACAAAATTACTTGCTTTCCCTCTTGTTGTAACTTGCTTTAAACAATAGTCTTGTTATCAGTTTTGTGAAATGGTAGAGAGGGTGAAATATCATCATGAGCTTGCTAGGTTGTTCATTCTTCATCTTCATAATGGCTAAGTGAACCTTGTTGGTGTCTCTTTCACCTTGACACCTGAAGCCATTGCAGCAACAACAAACATCCCTGATGTAGGTGAACAGTGGAATAATGGGTAACATGTGGGCAGAGAACATTATGAGCCTTACATTAAGGTGAGATATCATAGGCAGATCAATAGGTTTTTGCATTTCAAATACTTGTAGAACATTTATGGTCCTCTCATGAAACTCATCATCAAGTATTTCACCTGTGAAGGGAGATTTTCTCGCCTATATACATATCACATCAGATTGTTGATGCATTTCACAAGAGTGAGGATGATGAACCTCCCATACTTTATATGCAGGAATATTGAGAAGATGGGTCTCTTTGTGCAAAGGAAACCTTTTCCCCAAACAGCATTTACCACTTCTCACTAATTAAAATTGTGTCTTGCATTAGCTAAGCTTGCCGAACATACCATGGGATACCTTTATTGCACATGAGATTTTCAAAGGCCCTCAGGCGATTCCATCAATGCCTCAAGAGGAAGGAGGGCCTTCAAGATATCCAGATGTTCATGAGACTAAAACTATAGGTGTGCCAGTGTTTTTCACCTATATGAGAGGCACCAGGAGGCTTTTTTCTGTTGCCAAGCAAGTACTATTTCCACCAGAGGTGGAAAGGGTCTCGTTTTCTTAACCAGACCACAGGAAAATGCTATCTTCACCGGAGGTGAAAGGGGATTTTCCTTCTTCTCCAACTAAACAGGTATAGGGCAGAGATAAAGGAAAGCCAACAATGCATGAAGAGGGCCCTACTAAAGGGCAAGACAGGGATTTTGTGTTGATTGAGGAGGATGACAATGATTTGGGCTCTCAAAGCTCAAGACTCAAGGATATGATTATCAAAGAGAAGGATGCTGAAATCCAAGCCTTACCACTTGACCTTGAGAGAGAAAAATGGATCATCAACTATCTTGAGTAGAAAGACAAGCAACTGGAAGACAAACAAACTATTATGGAGCTGCAAATGATAAGGGAGAATAGACAAATGACAAACAAGAGAAAGATAAAGATGACCTCCCTTGAGCAAGAAATTGTGGATGACCAAGAATTATGGTTGGAGAGAGAAAACATTCACTTGGAAAAGATGCTTGAGAAAGCCAACAAAGAGAAGAAAATGTTGCGCCATATGGCCTATCACTACCTTACCCAAAACAAAATTTGCAAAACAAGGGTGAAGAGGTTAAAGGCTAAGCTAAAAAGAGCTTTGAGGAAAAAAAAAGAGCAAGATAAGCTCAAGATCTTGGCTGAAGCATCATTGGCCTAGAAAAGCACCTAACAAGGATCACGCATGCCAAATTTCAAGAAATTTGGTGCATTTTTTGTCATTTTGGAATTTTTAATGCAAAAAATAAGTTTTTTCAATGGTGGCGCTATGCTTTTGTTGGGGGCATCGATTTGCAAAAAATTTTGTATTTTTGGAATTGGAATGAAAAAATATGAATGATTAGAAATGATTGAGAATTTTGGACAAGTTCTAGGTCTCCAAAAGGGAAAAAAACACCCAAAAAGTGCCCTCTCTGCCACTTTTTTGCCACACAGGAAGCAATCTTGGAAGATTCCATTTTTGGACGGGCAAATGGACTCCAAATCTAGAAAT
Organism: Pinus taeda; assembly: GCA_000404065.3. Classification (NCBI taxonomy): domain Eukaryota; kingdom Viridiplantae; phylum Streptophyta; class Pinopsida; order Pinales; family Pinaceae; genus Pinus; species Pinus taeda. Next base: position 22,233 of record APFE030823505.1, on the reverse strand, counting down.
TCAAGTTGTTCTAGAACGTAGACTCACCAACATTTCCAATGAGCTATCCTACACTTGATTTTTACTTTCGGAAGCCTTCCAAATGTGGCCTTTAAAAAGTGTTGTGCATAGGATCAATGGCACTGCACATAGGAGGAATTTTGCCAATTTTGCCTGTTTTTCCAGATTTCGCCTAGTTTTCTCTATAGTTGACTTTTTCTTACTTTCTTGGTGAAATTATCATGGTCAATGATGTAATTATGGATGTAAAACACTTAATAGGGTAGATACATCAAGTCAAAGGTGGTTTTGAACTAAATGAATCAGTTTCCATGGTTTTAGAGGCAAGTTGTTCCACTGCCTATATTCATGTTCCTAATTTAGATATGGTTGAAACCACCCCTTTTCTCATGGATTCGACCCTAATAACCAGCTTGAGTAGTTTCCTTGCCTGTATCATGTACTTTTTGATTCATTTGTAAAGGTTGGACTTTGGCAGAAGTGTTGGACTCACTGAACATTTTGTATCAGCAGTTAGCAAGGAATAAAACTAGGTTTCATAGCTATTTTTGTGGGATTCTTGTGACAGTGAGTTTTGTGTATTGTTTCTTCTACGTAATGAGTTTTTTCTAATGCTTATATGTATTCACATCTCTCTTTTTCTTCTAAACTAAATGAATCAATGTGAATAGACAAAATACACTATATTTACAGTGCTTTGTCTTAGGATTTCATTTAGTTTTCAATGTTTTCACTGTTTGAAGAGGATTCATAGCTTCTTATGCCCTCCTCAACTCCTCAACTGCCTTTCTCCACCATATCAATCCTTTTTTGGTTCATGAGCTCTTGTCTACCCTACCCCACAAGACATGACTGTATTCCTGAGTTGATTTCCTGGACCCAAGTTGCCTTCTCCAATTGATCCAGCAACCAACCATAAAATTTAAACAAAATCCTCTGACCTAATATACCTAGCCTAGTTTCCTTATTATAGTTGAGATTGACAAGGAGAGCGCCCTCTCCCGACCTGGTAGAGCTAGCTACCAGGTTAAGTGTGGTTTGGTGTTACCCTAGACCTACCTTCCTTCATCCTAAGGTAGAGTTAGGCACTAACATAGTGGCGACTCCACTGGGGAAGAAAAACTGAAAAAATATTACCCCGGTACTTGTAAAACAATTCTAGACCTTTGGATGATAGGTTTAGAATTTAGTAGGTTGACCAAATTGTAATGTCCATTTGAATTTTCGGAACAATTCAACACACTGGCTTCTAGAAGATACACCAGGGCCAACCCTAATCCTAATCCTCCTCTCATGTTTGAAAACCTGAACCTCATTCCAAGAATACTCAGGCAAGAAAGTTCTTTGAGTCCAAGACTGGTTTTCCGACCTCATTCGTGCCTAGTTTTATTTCTATATCTCGAAGATCTCCCATTTGATGAACATTTTGATCTATCTTTGTTTGAAACTAAATCTGAAAGTGTGATTGGTGATACTATTTTAAATCTGGAATTTGTCCAATGTCTTGAAACTGAAAGAGCGAATAGATAAATTGATGCTTATATTTTGAATTCACTTCAAAAATCTATTGTGGCTACCAATATTCTCGAGCTCTTAGAATCTGCATCTCTTACTCTTGGTTCATCTGTTATTTTGTCTAGCTCTGAATTTCATTCTCAACCTCAGTTTATTCCCACCCTTCCCGTGAAACCTACCATATCTAATTAGAGATCTACTATCTCTTCTCCCCCATCAACACCTCAAACATATATCATCTCTTCTCCTCCTTCGACCCCTCATACACCCATCACATCGGCTACCCTTGTTGTTATAAATCATCCTACTACTCCAAGGCCAGTTTCTAATCCACCTCGAGCAATTGCTGCCAGATATGCACCTCTCATTTTGCCACAGAACTTGGATGCTATGCCTACTGATTACCAAAGTAAAATACCATTGTTTGATGCAACCTAAGGTATCACAGTGCAGCAGCATGTTGACAGGATGAACGACTTCTTTGATCTTCATGAGATAGATGAAGGGAATGTGACCATGCAACTATTTGTGCAATGTTTCTAAGGTGAGGTGCAAAAGTGGTTCAAAGTAGTTCCCATGGGCACTATCAATACATTGCCAATTCTTCATAGACAATTTTTGGATTGTTGGGAGGTAAAGAAAAATCCACTCCAAATTATTTCCAAGTATGAAAATATAAAGAGGAATGTTGGTGAAAGTGTTCAGGATTATTATGTAAGATTCAATATTGTCTATAATGCAATTCCAGCTGATATCAAGCCACCGATGGGGCTGGCTCTGATAAAATTCCCCGATGGTTTTGATCCTGACATGGCATACCAATTGAGAGAAAGAGATTCTGCTACATTGGAGGATATGCAAAAAATTGTAGTGAGTGTGGAGGAAAATTTTCTAGCTAAGAGAGCTAGGATGAAGACCAAGAAGAAAGTGACCATAAAGGAAAAAGCCTCTTCCTCGAATCATTTGCTTCGTAAATTTGAGAAAATGTTTGATAGATTTACATTGCAAATAAGATAGAGACGCCAATCAAAAATCCAAATTTATGTGGTCAGCAGCAGCCACAATTTAGGATTAAACAGCGGGAGCAAAGAGTGAAACATCAATTAGCACAGCAGCAAGTCAAAACACCTGTACAACAAAACTATGTGCACGGCCCGGAGTCAGAGGATGATGAGAATCCAATAGGAGAGGAGAATCACTTTTTTACAGCAGATGGTTTGCCTATTTATGTCATGGAGGATGAGGAATATTCAGAAATCCCAGTTGTAGAGAAAGATGAGAATTTTATACTAGCTAATGAAACAGTTTTGGTGGAAGAATAAGATGAATATCAGAAGTGATATATGAACGCACTGACAGTGCAGCAAAGACAGTATTCGCTCAAGAGCATGGATGTACCAATCAATCCAATTCAAAAGTAGAAGGAAGCAACACAACCAAAGAATGATGCTCCAAATGTTCAAAAAAAAGGAAAGGAGCCAACAGATCCTACTCCCAACAAAGTAGAATCTACAAATGAGAAGTCAAAGAAGCCAAGTGCAGCAAAGGAAAAGTCTGAAAAGAAGGATTTGGGCCAAAGAGGTATATCAAACTACAGCCTTTAGCTTAGATAATGAGATTTCTAAGTTAAAAGTGTCGATACCTCTAACAGAATTAATGAAGAATAGAAGTTATAAGAGTCAAGTGTCAAATATTTTGAATGTTGACCCCCTGTCTGATATGGTTAATGTGGAAGATGACCACTCCGAGCTTATTTTTGGTCTAGCATTAGAAGGCCAATCTGAGGATAGTGAAGTAGCCCCGTTTTACATCAGCCTTAGAGTGCATGACTATGTCTTGCACAATGCCATGTTTTATTTAGAAGCATCTCACAACTTGATACCAAAGGCAATTATGGAAAAATTGGGTTTGGACATCACTCGCAAATATCATGTTCTTTATTCCTTTGATTCTGGTAGGGTCAGATGTATTGGTCTCATTAAGTATTTGGTTGTGAATTTAGATCAGATTAAAATGAAGAATGTTCTCATGGATGTAGTTGTGGCCAACATTCCCCCTAGATTTGGCATGCTTTTGTCTAGGTTGTTGGGTGAAAAACTGAAAGGGACATTGCAATTAGATTTCTCCTATGCCACTATTCCCATGTTCGGTCAACTGAGAAAATTATAGAGGAAGAATAAGATGAAGTATATGATCACAAGCAAGAAGAAACCTTTAAATTATCCAATTAACTATGTACATACAAATCTAGAATCTTTTGTTATTTATTCTGACAGTGGTTTTAATGATGTAAATAGTCAACTAGTTGAAGTGGAAGATATTCCAGAGATCACAGAAAATTTCAGGGCAGTACTTGATCAAGAGATATAAAGGCTTGAAAGTACCGCTGAATAGTCTACATTACGCCAGCAGCAAAAAATTGATGGACAACAGCCAAAAGTAGAAGAACAAACTGAATTGCAGCACTTGGAGGAAGAAGTGAGTTTGTGGAGTATGGATTTTGATGGAGCAATAGGTAAGGATGGTGCAGGAATTGGGTTTTAGATACACAACCCTATTTTCCTACCAAATAAAGTCCCAAGTAAGGTAAGAGTTTGTTTATATAAATTGACTTTTGATTGTTCCAATAACGAAGCCGAGTATGAGGCACTAATTACAGGGTTGAAGGTAATTAAGAAGTTGAATGCAAAGAGAATTTCAATTTATGGTGACTCTGAATTAGTAATCAAACAAGTCAAGGGTGAATACCAAGCCAAAAATCCACGAATGAGGGCTTACCGTAATGCAGTTTTAGATATTTTGAGGTTGTTTCCAGATTATACCTTGACATGTGTCCCTCGTACACAAAATGTTATTGCAGATTCTCTTGCTATCGCTACAAGTAACTTAAAGATCCCAATGAATTCAAACAATAAGTTTGAAATTCATGTCAAGCATCACCCATATGTCCCTGATAATCTAAGATATTGGTAGGTGTTTCAAGATGACAAAGAAATTGATGATTTTCTGCAAAAATGAAGGCTAGTATAAAGATACTTCTATAGATGCTGAGTAAGATGATGGTGAACTAGAAATAGAGGTAAATAAGATGGAAGTCTTATAGCTGAAAGATAATTTCATCCCTAAAGGTCTTAATTTGATCAAGATGATGTAGCCGCAAGCCAAGCTTAGTGCCAACCGAGAAGGATGTTGAAGATATAAATATCGGAACAACAAAAAATCCCAAGATGGTGAAGTTGTCAAAGGCATTAACTCCTCGGGTAAAAGCTAAATACATTAGTTTGTTGTCTTCATTTTCTGATGTATTTGCCTATGAATATACAAATTTAAAGGAGTACAACAAAAGTATAATTCAACATATCATTCTAATTAATCCAAATCAGAAGCCATTTCGCCAAAAGCTAAGAAGGATAAATCCAAAGTTGTTGTCATCAATAGAAAAAGAGGTAAATCGATTGTACAAGGCTGGTATAATCATTCCGATCAGATTTTCAGATTGGATCTCCAATTTGGTCCTCATGAGAAAGAAGACATGTGAGATTAGATTGTGCATAGATTTCAGAAATTTGAATAAAGTGTCATTGAAAGATAAATACCTGTTGCTGAAAATGGACCACATACTCCAAAGAGTAGTTGGAGCATCTCGTATGTTGCTACTCGATGGATATTCCAACTACAATAAAATTTTGGTTCATGAAGATGACAGGGACAAGATAACATTCACCACTCCTTGGGGGACATTCCACTATGCCAAGATGCTATTCGGTTTAAAGAATGTTGGAGCAACATTCCAACGTGCCATGGACATCACCTTCACAAATGAAAAAGATGTGTTTTTAGTAGTGTATCTTGATTACTTGACTATCTTTTCAAATTCAGATGAGGAGCATCTTTACCATCTGAAAATTGTTTTTCAGCGTTGCAGAAAATATGGAATATCACTCAATCCAAAAAAAAACTTGTTTGCCATGGATGAGGGGAAGCTTCTCGGTCACATAATATCAAAAAAGAAGAATCTTCATCGATCCTACTAGAGTGGAAGCTATACAAAATATAGATCCTCCTCATAATAAGAAATAGATCCAAGCATTTAATGGTAAGATGAACTTCTTACGTCATTTTGTGCCTAATCTAGCTGAACACTTGAGGGAAATTACAAATATGTTGAAGAAGGATAGTTTGGTCAAGTGGATTGAAGAAGCTATGAAGTCTTTTAACTTGGTAAAGTTGGCTCTTTCTTCAGCTCTGATTTTGATTATTCCAAATTATCCACTGGATTTCATATTATTTTCATTCACTTATGAACATACTATGGCAGCAGTTCTAATGCAGTAAAAAGATCAGCTAGAAAATCCAATTGCCTTTTTTAGTAGGACAATAAGAGATGCAACCTTGAAATATAACATTATTGAGAAGCAAGCTCTCGCCTTGGTGAAATCTTTGAAATATTTCCGAGTATATATTTTGCACTCTCATATCCTTGCTTACGTTCCTAACGTAGCAGTCAAAGATGTTTTGGTATAAACAGATCCGGAAGGAAGACAAGGAAAATGGATCGCAGCATTGCCAGAATATGACTTGGAGATAAAGCCAACAAAACTTATCAAGGGGTAGGGTCTAACAAAGTTAATGGCCGACTCCAATCTACATGCATTGGACATAAATCTGATTGTAGCCATGTCCAAAGAAGATGAAGATTGTTCTCTGATTCAGGTATCTAAAATTTTTCTCCATTCTCCTTGGTATTCAGATATTGTATATGTGCTTCAGCACCTTTCACCGCCACCAGGGATGGCTAAAAATAAAGTTAGAACTCTAAAACTTAAGGCTGCTAGATTTTGTATTTTGAGCAATGCACATTATTAGAAAGATCCCGAAGTCATTTTATTGAATTGCTTGACTGAAGAAGAAGCACAATAGGTCATGAGTGATTTCCATAAGGGAGACTGTGGAGGTCACTTATTTTGGAAGACGACGGCTAACAAAATTTTGAGAGCAGGGTACTATTGGCCTACCTTGTTTGTTGATGTTTATAAAACTATCACAAGCTATCATGAATGCTAGATTTTTCAGGGAAGAAGAAAGTTTCAACCTCTACCTCTGAAGCTAGTCGAAGTTAGTGCATCGTTTCAGCAATGGGGCCTATATTTTATTCGAGAGATTCATCCCACATCTTCAACTCAGTACAAGTGGATCTTAATAGTGACAGATTATTTCACAAAGTGGATTGAAGTGATCCCCACTTGGCAGGCCACAGACTCGATAATAATTCAGTTTCTTGAAAATAATATTTTGTCACGTTTTGGCTGTCCTAACAAACTTATTACAGATAACACAACCTCTTTCAAATCCAAAAAGATGATTGAATTTTGCAGAAAATACAAAATTACCTTGGGACATTCTACTGTATATTATTCACAAGGTAATGGATTGGTTGAATCTTCAAACAAATCATTGGTCAACATCATTAAGAAGCTGTTGGAAGCTAACAAGAAGAGCTGGCATAAAAAATTGGTTAATGCAGTATGGGCGGATAGAGTAATCCAAAAGAAGTAAATCGGCATGTCTCCATTCGAGATTCCATATGGTATTGACACGGTGTTCCCAACATCTCTCGCAGTCCCGGTTGTTAAACTTCTACAGGAAGCTAGCAACGAGGAAGATCATTTTCAGCAGAGAATAAGCCAAATGATCCATTTACAATAGACGAGAGAGGAAGTTTTTCAGAATACCTTCAGGCTACAAGAGATAATTAAAAAGATTTATGATCGGAAGGCAAAGGCGGACAAATTTCAGGTTGAAGACATAGTGTTAAGGTGGGATGCTAGAAACAAGGATAAAGGCAAGCACGGCAAGTTCGAGAACCTGTAGAAGGGACCATATAGAATTGCTACATATAGAAGCCAAAATGCTTTTCTACTCAAAGAAATGAACGAGCAATATTGTCCAGGAGGGCCAGTAAATGGTTGGCTTATGAAATGGTATTATCTCTCAGAAGTTATTTTCTATCACATTTTGTCATTGTACATACCATTATATTTCTTTCATTGCAAAAGTTTGCACTGTCACCATTCATTTGGCTTGGGGCCCGAATTGAAGGCTATAAAGCTGAATGTTTGGCTTCAGTCTTTGATTATTTAGTGTCAGTTGTTTGAGTCTTAGTTGAGTTGGTTTATTTTTGTGTCTCGAGTCAAGGTATTTGTTTTGGTGTTCTGAAGTTATTGACTCCATATTGCCCAATGGATGAAGGCACTTATCTGTTTTTCCAAAGATTTGTGGTTCTTGGCACCTCCTAGGAGCTAGCATCCCCATTGGAGCCAATGTTAGTGTCGGTATCTTCATACCTCCATCAGTGATCAAATTGCTCTTTAGCACGCATATTAGGTGTCTCATTCTATCAGCTACATTCCATTAGGTCATGGATCAACTGATGGTAGTGGTTTCATGTCAATTTCCCTCATGCCATTCACCTGCTGACATGTTCATACATTTTTTTTAGTCATTTACTGTCATCTTGTTTCATTTCATTTACAAAAATCAGTTTTAGGGTTTTAGTCTCACTAGGTCTAGGGTTTGTCATCATGGTCATCCAAAACTAAATAAAAAGTCAGCAGGCACATGAGGAGGATAAACAAAATCATAAAATTATAAATTTTACTTATGTTATGCTCAATAACTCTTTTTTACCTCAAAACTCTATTTTGAGGTGAAAATAGGGTTTTTTTCCATCATTGTAAAAATTTCATGTAATTTCAATGTTTCTATATGTAATATGTATTCAAAGTTGTTCTTGGTGGCCTAGTGACAAGGTCCATTCCTACCATTACAAAAAATCAATGTAAAAGTCCACCTAAAAAAAAAAAGCAAAAATAAGAATGTAAGTGAAACAGGGCATTTGTGAAAAAGCTAGCAAAACATTAGAAAAGTGGGTTTGGTTAATGAAAAATTAAAAAGAAAAGGGATATAAAATCCAATACATGTGTTTGAGTCTTCATTGTTGTAATTGAATGAACTAAATGGAGAAAATCACGTTTTTGGAGAAAGAGGGAAAAAACAGAGGAAAAATACTGTCATTTTTGCTGGCGCTGCGCACCTGTTGCAGGTTTCCCATACAAATTTGGTCTGGCGTTACGCACCTACCATGTGTTGTGCATCTGATCCAAAAGCTAGAAACATTTCAAAACTCATCTCAACTTCCTAAAAATCAAATCAAAGCTTGTTCCAAGTAAGTAAATAATTCCTCATTGCTCAGGGAAGTTGTGTTTAGTATCTTGGATGTTTTTGGTTTCCTTTAAGTAAAACACTAGCTAAGTTGCTAACATAAACCCTAGCCTTTCTCTCAATTGTCTCATAGTTTTGCAAGGGTACTTGCTTGCTATTGTTTCTATTCCCTTAAACTATTTTCCCTGAAATCCTATCCCTCTCACAAAATCATCAACACTCACTCCCCAAACCCCACTTCCATTTACCAGACCCTAACCTACACCCTATTCCCAAACCCTAATTCCCATATCTTATTCGTTCACTACATTCATTTCATTACCAAACCCTTCATTCCACATTCATAATAATAGTCATTTCCCCCATTCCCCAAAAGAAACCCTTCCTCCTAGCATTCACTTCCTATACACATTATTCACCCTCATATTTTAAAATCTCTTCATACGTATCATCTTTCACTTCAAATTCATAAGCATGGAGATAGATTCTAACTATGAGAGGGAAGAGGAAACTCTCAACGATTCTTCTAGAGGAGCTCATGCACCAAGAAAGCCACATAAAGGGGGAAAAATCATCCGGGAGGAGCCCACCACTCTCACAAAATTACTTGCTTGCCCTCTTGTTGTAACTTGCTTTAAACACCAACCTTGTTATCAGTTTTGTGAAATGGTAGAGGGTGAAATATCATCATGAGCTTGCTAGTTTTTTTGTTCTTCATCTTCATAATGTCTAGGTGAACCTTGTTGGTGTCTTTTTCACCTTGACACCTTAAACCATTGCAGCAGCAACAGACATCCCTAATGTAGGTGAACAGTGGAATAAGGGGAAGCATGTGGGCAGAGAACATTATGAGCCTTACATTAAGGCAAGATATCACAAGCAGATCAGCAGGGTTTTTCCTTTCAAATACTTGCAAAACATTTATGCTCCTCTCATGACACTCATCATCAAGTATTTCACCTGTGAAGGGAGGTTTTCCTGCCTATATACATATCATGTCAGATTGTTGATGAATTTCGCAAGAGTGAGGATGATGAACCTCCCATACTTTATATGTAGGAATATCGAGAAGATGGCTCTCTTTGTGCAAAGGAAACCTTTTCCTCAATAGTTCAACAACATTACCAGTTCTCATTGATTAAAATTGTTGTCTTGCATTAGCTAAGCTTGATGAACATACCATGGGATACCTTCATTGCACATGAGATTTTCAAATGCATGTTACACAAAAATATCATCACCTTGATTATTTACAGTTGGTGTAGGTCTATCATCACCTATACCAGCTTCCTAAGCAAGTCTTAAACCCAATCTCTTCAAAACAAGCTTGAGAAAAGAGAGAAAGACATCAAAAAAGCAATGTAACTCTGGTTCCGCACTTTCTCTTACTTTTGCCTGCAGGCCCGCACCTTTTTTTCAAGGTATCTGCGTACTTATACGCTATGTATGTAAAGGGGAAGGTGCGTACCCCTGTAAAAGTCAAAAGGCGCAATCTTTATCTTAAAAAACTCATCTTGGGTTAATTCTAGAGTTTTCTAGAAGCATTTGTTACGTGGATTGTTCGCTCCAAGTGTTTCATGCATCCCATCATAGGAGGAACTAATCCCTTGTTGAGAGGAGCTATCCCTTTGAAGGAGGACTCTATCCCTTTGAAGGAGGAGCTGGTAACTGATCTCCATTGCACTATAAATTGAGGCATTGGGTCAGTGGCCAAGGAGGTTAGAAGCTGAACTTTTGAGGGTAAATGCTAGTGAAATCAAGACTTCTATTTGAGCTTAAGAGGAGAGGTCACATACCTTTTTGGCCCCATTAGGGAGTGAGTGAAGCTTGTCAAAGTAGAGGAGACTTCTTGTTGGACCCTGGAAGGAGCTTGTACAACGTCAAGGAAAAGGTTGTAAGGTTCTTCTCCTTTTGAATTAATACAATCAAGCTCATTTTTCTCAACACGTATCTCATGTTATTTTTTTCATGGACTCCTTGACTTTCATGTTAAATATGTTTTATAATATTGGATATTCATGTGCTATTTAATCATTTGCCTTGTTTGTGCTTGTAGGTTTGTGACAAAGGAAATTACTTGGATTAAAGGAGCGAAGGCATCTCCAAACTTGCGTTGGACATGAGGTAGGCCTTAAAACACATTTGTTTTCCATTATTTATAAAGCGCATTTAGAGAAAGATAGTTTCTGGTTGGTTTTTTTGTCATTAGATTCTAGGAAGGTCTATCTTGTCCACAAGATCGACTCATTC